>JAQZBX010023375.1:0-30885 GCA_029593785.1 Cabassous unicinctus | reverse complement strand
CCATACTAAGTCTTCCTGGGTGTCCCTTGTATGTGGTCATTTGCTTCTCTCTTGCTGCTCTGAGAATTTTCTCTTTATCTTTGCCATTTAACATTCTGAGTAGTATGTGTCTTGAAGTAGGTCTATTTGGAGTTATTCTGATTGGGGTACAGTGTGCTTCTTGGACATGTAAGTTCATTTCTTTCATGAGAGTTGGGAAATTTTCAGCTATTATTTCCTCAAATACTCTTTCTGCCCCTTTTCCCTTCTCTTCCCCTTGTGGAACTCCCATGATACGTATGTTGTTGCGTTTTGTGTTATCATTCAACTCTCTTAGCCCCTGCTCAAATTTTTCCATTTTTTTCTCTCTTTGTTCTTTTCTCTCCTCAATTTTAGCTGCTCCGTCTTCGGTATCACTTATTCTTTCTTCTATCATTTCAAGTCTGCTGTTGTATTCCTCAAATGTGTGTTTTTTTTTCTTTTTCTTTTTAAATACATATATTTTAAAAGATGCTTAGATTACACAAATGTTACACAAAAATTACAGGGATTCCCATGTTCCCCACCTCCCACACCTCCCATAACATCCCACACATCCTTCATTAGTGTGGCACATCACCTGCAATGGATATACGCATCCTGGGGCTTTGCCACCAAGCATGGACCAAATGTGTTTTTGACCTCACCTATTGTGTCTTTCATTCCCATGAACTCCGTTACTTTTCTGTTCAGGATTTCAAATTCTTCTTTGCATTCGCTCAATGTCTTCTTGATGTCATTTATCTCTTTAACTGTACTGTCTTTCATCTCATTAATTTGATTTTGGAAATTTGTGCTCATCTTGCTGATTAGTTCTCTCAAATTCTGCATCTCTTCTGGGACTTTGATGTATTCTTTTTCTTGGGCCATGTCTTATATTATTATGGCTCAAAATTTTTTGCTGATGTTTAGGCATCTGGTTAGGATGTAGTTTATTCAGATGCTCAATCTCTTTCTCTTTTTTAGGGATTTATTGGCAATAGGCTGTGAGTTGCCACAGCTCTTTGATTTTTGGCTCTACCTGGATTGTTAGGATTGCCCTGCTGGTTGCTCAAAACTGGGCACTGGATCCAGTAATTGGTTGTAAAGTCACTTTCTAGGGCTTTGGGCAGGGAGACTATAGAGGCCAGGAAAAGCCTCTCCTACTTATTTTTAATTTTCTTTTGTGCACTTCCTTGGTCTGCCAGGAGATGGCACTCTTTGGCAGCTCTCAATTCAATGCCTTGTCGGAGTGTATTTGTTGTGACACAAACCAGATCAATGTGATAGAGCTTCCTGTCTGGGGGCTAAGAGCCTTGTAATTCAAACTTTCTAAGACAGTTCTCCAGTCTTGTCTGGCAGCCCCCTCCCTTTTCCCAGCTAGGAAATATTTCCACTCCCTTCTGAGTCCTCAACAATCAGTCCCTGTTAGTAGAGGAGGAGATTGGGAGGTTTGTATATTTTTAGCCCTTTGCAGGCTCCAAGGCAAACAATGGTGCAGCCCTACCTGGCCTGGAAGTGCTCTTGCGACAGGGCAGACCAAACCTGGGAGTCAAAAGCAGAGTCATCCCCAGGCTCTCTCTCCCCTCTCCTGTGGAGTCCTCAACAATTAGTCCAGGCTAGAAGAGAGGGAGATTGGGAGGGTTGGATTTCTCCGGTCCTTCGCAGGCTCCCAGGGCAAACTACCGTGTGAAAGGGTCCGTGGGGCTTCGCAGCCCAAATTTGCGGGTCAGAACCTAAGTCAGGCTTAGGCTGTGTCCTTCTCTCTCCCCTTTCCAGGGATCTCTAGATCCCTGGAGCCACCTTTGTCTGTAGTTGCAGGCCCAGAGGCCCGAGAAGTCTAAAAAGTGTGGGGGAGGGTGCCAGCAGTTCCAACTCAAGGTTCTGTCGTCGTGATTTCCCTCTTTTGTCCCTCTCTCCTCTGGGTGGTGTGCAGCCTTCACCTGCTGTCCTAAACCCTAGAAGATCTTTTTCGGGGCTGTTTCAGCCTGTCCTCTAGCTATTTTTCTGGAGAAGAGATTCCCGTGTCTTACTAGTCCGCCATCTTCCTGGAAGTCAATATTTTTATTTTTAATCCCATAATATAAGACTTAAAATGAAAAAGAGCAATCTCTGACATGTCTGATTTATACTACACAGAAGTGATCACTTTCAAAGTTTTGGCAATTTCTTCTGTTAACATCCATATTTTGAAGTTTTAGTCTTATACTCTTACTTGTATCCTATTTTAGAAACAATTTATAACCCTTTCCATCACACACACACACACACACACACACACAAACTTAGTCTCCTTTTATAAAACTTTGCAATAAAATCATTTATCACTCTTTATATTAGAATTACATAAATATTCATAAATATTACCATGATTATATTTCCTTTATAGAACACAGTTTAATTTTTTTCCAATTGCCTTATGTGTCTAACATGAATTCATTCCTAAATTTTCAGACAGAATTATAAAATTCTTCTTGTGATAAAACAAATCATATCATCTATAAATTCCATTTTTCTCCCTCAGATCCATCTTATGCCAAGCCTTCCATCATCCTCCTCTAAGCTGGAATGATTGTTCTCTTGTTCAGCTTACACCTCTGATCACAAGACTTCTTTTCACTTCTTTACTGGGTTCCAGGCATTATATCTTCTTTCTGGGTCCATTCCTTGTTTTCCTGGAGCACAACCTGTGTTAGCCTCCTAAGAAGAGGGGTGTAGCACTTCGTTTTTTGAGCTCTTTAATGTCTGAAGTGTGTTTATTCTACACTTACGTTTTATCAATATTCACCTGGGTATTGAGTTCTAGGTTGAAAACTTTTTTTCAGATTTTGGAAGCATTACTCTAGTGTCTTGTAGTTTACATTTGCTCTTGAGAAATCTAATACCATTCTGATTCTTGATTCTTTGTACATGATCTATGTTCTCAAAGAATTTATCTTTATCCCTGCTGTTATTGAGGTGGTAGTTTTCATTCATTGGGCTGGATCCTCCAAACCCTTTCAATCTGAAGATTTATGTGCTTCAATTCTGGGAAATTTTCATATAGGGTTCCTTTGAAAAAGTCTCTCTCTCCCCATCGTCGCTGCTGCTTTCTGAAATTCCATTAGCCAGATATTAAACTGCCTGTATCGATCCTCTAATTTTCTTATTTCATTCCTATTTTCTACATCTTTCTCATTTTGAATTCTATTTTGGGGAGAATTTCTTCAATTTTCCCCACCTATCTATTGAAATTTTAAAATTTCTGTTTGCCAAATGTTCCCTTTTTTTTTTTTAAAAAGCACTTTGTTCTTGTCATAAAGATTTTCCTGTTATTTCTGAAGATATAAATGATAAGGTTTTATATAATTGTTCTGTTCTCTGCATTGTCTCTATTTCTCCCAAAATTGTTTTATTCTCTTTGTTTGTATCTTTTTGTTCTATGTTGGAGGTTGTCTTTCACTGTTAACCCTTGGCTGTTCCTCAGGCAAGGATCTATAAATGATGATAGGAAGCTCTGAGTCATGTCTAGGTGCTTATATGGTGACCTATTTTGTTAGGAGGCTTCAGATGTCTGAAATTATATCCCTTTTCTCTTGGGCTGGTCTGTTTGCCCAGATAGGAATGTTCCCATCTTAGGTCCAGCTTCCAGTATCCTGAGCGGGAGAGTGAGGCTGGAGGGCTCACCAGTCAGTGCGTAGACTTGCACGTAATACATCTGCTTAAAAATGCACCCCACTCCTCAAACTGTACATGGTGCTCCCGTGGCCTCTGCCTGAGGGAGAAAACTCTAGATTTCTATCAAAGTGGAATGATCCTGGAGGATGGGAACCCTGCAGTTACTCATATAGACTTTCCACAAGCCAACCCCACCGCCTTCAGAGGCACCTCCTTTCTAAGTATGAGCCTATCAACCCAGTAGCCTCTCTGGCATCCTGAGGTATGAAGCCACTTGCCTCTTTTGGGTGTCTCTCTTGGCAGGTATGAAGTTTCTTTCTTTATCTATTCTGTTAAGTAATCAGCTCTCAGTCATCTGGCATCTGCTTTCCATTCCCCAAAATATTGTCCTTACCTCTCTCTATAACATCTCCAGGTCATTTTCTCCTCTTGGGTTTACAGTATGTGCACAGGGCTTAGTCTGCTCCCCCCAGAACAGGGTTGGGGACCCATAATGAGAGCCTAGGCCCATGACATCCTGTGCCAGGAAAGGGGTGGGGGAGGGGCCAACAAAGACACCACAATCTTCTCCTTCGTTTTTTAAGTTGCGTTTTCTCCAACTTGGCACTTGCCCAGTTACTGCAACCCTTTAGCTGTTTTCTGGAGTTCTGCTGGTTTTCGCTGGTTGTTCAAAGATTCTGTGGGGGAATGGGACCCTGTAGCATCTTATGTCACCATCTTGGTCGGTTGGCCACTGGTACCAAATTCTTTCATTTCGAAAGTATCCTAACTACATCTCTCCCTTGTTTGAAACCTTCGAAGCTAAATTTTGTTGTTTAAATTCACAGTTTCTAAATTATTTATGAGGTAGAGCATTTCTTCGTATATTTATTAGACATATGTATTTCTCCCAAACCAATGTACTTCTCAAAAACTCAGTTTCAAGCCTGAGAGCCTCACTTGGGCCTGCTCCTGTCATGACCCACCTCAGGAGGTAAGAATTTTACAGGGTTAAGGGGACATGCCCAGTTGGAGCCTGCACTGCTGCTTCTAGACCAATTACATGTATCAGGAACCCAGTCCCCTGCTCAACAGCATGGAGCTGCTTCCAGAGCCCATGCGGTCTCTTCTGCAGGGGCGTCCTCCAAGGCTAGATGTACAGCATAGGCTCTGCGAGGCCCATGGGGTGTGCAGTTACCTGGGTGTGCATGCACACTTAACTTGTGAGCCCCAAATGGCCCACTTGCCTCATCCACATCCTGGCCCTGGGAGGATGTAAAAGAAAAAATAAAGAGGAATGGTGAAAGTTAGAGAGGGGACAGATGTAAGAGAGAAATTCCCAGACTCTATTCTCAGTTCTTCCCTTGGAGCCAACCCAATTATGCTCTCCAAAGTCAAATTCTCTCTGCTCCCTCTACTCTTTTAATGAAAGAACAGAGCCGTTCTCTTAGGGCCTGCGCCCTACAACCCAAGGATAAATTTTAGGTTATGTCATTTAGCTTCAAAATGTTGTAAGTTCTATCAACCATGTAAGCCTTTGCAAATTCTGGTCCTGGTGACCATATTTTTTGGTAAGGAGAGCTTATTTTTATAAAAACCAGTCCTGACTTGGGTTTGGGTGATGAACAGATTAGCAAATTCCCTTGTAGCGCCATGCTGCCTGTTCTCATTGTGGCCTTATGTTATTGCAATTGACTTTCCATCCCTGAACGATTGCCTACGGGCCTGCACAGACACCCACAAACACCATGTGAATGTCATTCCTACCTTTTGAGAGGTTTTCAAACTTGAGGGTGCGTTAAAATCACATGGGACACTTATTATATCCCCGGTGGCTGGATCCTACACCTAGAGTTTCTGATATTGAAGATTGGGGTGGGGCCTGAGACTTTGCTTTTCTAACAAGTTCCCAGGTGCTGCTGCTGCAGCTGGTCTAAAGCCCACTTTGGGAACCACTGGAGTAGAGTTAAGCCCGTGATCCATGCCTTGAATTCAGACCTGAATAACTGAGAGGAGGAGTGTGCACTCTAAAGACGTCAGCCTTGTTCTCTCTTGGTTTTTTATTTCAACTGGCTTTCCCATGGACCAGATCTCCGTACTCTTTCTCTCCTCTGATGCCTCTTTATAAACTATCATTTTTTATTTTACAGCTTTATTGGGTTATAATTCACATACCAAACAATTCAGCCATTTAAAGTATACAATTCAGTGTTTTTAGTAAAATTTTTATCCCCCTTAAAAGAAACCCTGTACCCATTAAGCAATAATGAGTACATCTCTGCAACCCCTCACAACCACTAATCTACTTTCTTTCTCTATGGATTAGAACTATTCTGAACATTTAATGTAATTGAGTCATACAATATATGGTCCTTTGTGACTGATGTTTTCACTTAGCATAATGTTCTCAAGGTTCATCCACATTGTAACATTTGTGAGTACTTCATTCCTTTTTTTTTTTTCTCGTTGTCTGCTTGTTGTTTTTTTCCTTGTCTTTGCTCATTGTCTTTTAGGAGGCACGGGAACTGAACCTGCGACCTCCCATGGGAGAGGCAGGCACTCAACTGCTTGAGCCACATCCACTCCCCTTCATTCCTTTTTTTTTTTTTTAAAGATTTATTTATTTATTTTACCTTTATCCATTTTTTAACCCCCTGTATTACTCAGCCAAAGGGGTGCTGATGCAAAATACCAGAAATCTGTTGGTCTTTATAAAGGGTATTTATTTGGGCTAGAATCTTACAGTTACCAGGCCATAAAGCATAAGTTTCTTCCCTCACCAAAGTCCATTGCCACGTGTTGGAGCAAGACAGCTGCCGACGTTTGCCAGGGTTCAGGCTTCCTGGGTTCCTCTCTTCCCGGGGCTTGCCTCTCTCTGAGCTCAGGCTTGCTTTGTGCCACAAGGCCAGCTGTAGACTATTAGGCAAATGGCTTGCTTCTCTTCCCAGGGCCTTCTCTTTTTCCTCACGACCAAACTCCTCTGTACGCTACTTCCCGGGGCTATAGCCCAAGACTCCGCATCACAACTCTAACTCAAAAACTGCTCTAACTCTGTTCTTTGCAATGCCTTTTATATTTGATTCCCACCCCACCAAGGGGTGGGGCTCAACGCCCTACTGACATGGCCCAATTAACACCCTAATCATAACTTAATCATGCCCAGATTGGCAGACCAGTTTACAAACATAATCCAATATCTATTTTTGGAATTCATAATTACATCAAACTGCCAAACTGCAACACCCCCTTCCCCGTTTTTGCTGTTTTTGTTTCCATTCGCTGGGCAATTCTCTGTGTCTGTTTCCTGCCCTCTCTTCTTATCCTTCTCCTCCTGTCTTCACCGGGATTCGATCCTGGGAAACTCTGAGGTAGAAGAGAAGCGTCCTGCCACCTGCGCCACCTTAGTTCCTGGTTTTTCGGCACATCTCATCTTGGCTCTCCCTTTGTGTCACTCTCCTGTTACGTCATCGTCTTGCTGTGTGGCTCAGTGGGGCCTGGCATGCCTGCACACGGGGCCTGGCGGCGCCCATGCCCATGGGGCCTGGGGGCTCACCTGTGCGCAGGACCTGGCGTCCTGTTTAGCTTCTATATTTTTCTTTATTTTACTAGGAGGTCCCGGGGATTGAACCCAGGTCCTCCATATGGGAGACAGACACCCAATCATTTGAGCCACATCCACCACCCCCCATTCCTTTTTATTGCCAAATAATATCTTCTTTTATGGCTATACCATATTTTGTTTATCCATTCATCAGTGATGGACCTTTGAGCTGTTTCTACTTTTTAGCTATTATGAATAATGCTGCTATAAATATTCATGAGCATGCTTTGCATAGACATATGTCTTCAATTCTCTTGAGTATATACCTAGGAGTGGAATTTCTGGGTCATATGGTAACTCTGTGTTTGACTTTTTGATGAACTGCCAAACTCTTTTCCAAAGGGGCTGCACCATTTTACAATCCCACTAGCAATGTATGAGGGTTCCAATTTTTCAACATCCTTACCAATACTTGTTATTATCTACCTTTTGGTTCTAGCCATCCTAGTGGGTGTAAGTGATACCTCATTGTGGTTTTGATTTGCATTTCCCTGATGTCTAATGATGTTGAGCATCTTTTCATGTGTATACCAGCCATTTGTATATCTTCTTTGAAGAAATGTCTATTCAAATCCTTTGTCTATTTTTAAATTAGGTTATTGTTTTTTTATTATTGAGTTGTAAGAATTCTTCATTCTAGATAGAAGTCCCTTATCAGGTATATGATTTACAAATATATTTTCCTATTCTATGGGTTGCCTTTTCACTTTCTTGGTAGTCCTTTGAAGTACAAAAGGTTTTGATGAGGTTCCATTTATGTTTTTTCTTTTGTTGCTTTGCTTTCAGTGTCATATTTAAGAATCCATTGCCTAATTAAAGGTCATAAAGATTTACTCCGCTGCTTTCTTCTGACAGTTATCTAGTTTTAGTTTTAACATTTAGGGTGATGGTCCATCTTTAATTAATTTTTAAATATGATGTGAGATAAGGATTCTGCTTCATTCTTTTACTTGTAAATTCCCAGTTGTCCCAACACAAAAGACTATTCTTTCCCTATTGAGTTGTCTTGTCAAAAATCAATTGACCCTCCTCAGCAAATTGAAGAATTACTTGAAATGAGCAACTGACTACCTGTAGCATTTGAGAATTTACGTATTAAGTTTTTGGGGTGATGTCCAAATGGATGAATGATGCATCCAGTTTGATTCTCAGAGCAATAAATTATTTCTGATGTTGTCTTCTTCCCAGGTAGTAGCATTGTTAAGGCCAGTCACGTGTCCTTCTTAGACCAGCAGCATTCAGAGCACTAGTATCTTGGAGCAGTCCACTGCTTGGATTCACGGGTAATTATGGTTTATGCATGTGAAAGCAACTTTTTTATTGTTATTCATTGCTTTTTGTCAGTGACATAGACATCTTGCCTACTGAAATAACTTCTTCGCAAAGAATATCACTGAAACAGATGATCAGACCTGAAATGGATAGTTCTTTGACTCTACCCTTTTTCTTCAAGGATAATGTGTAGGATAGAAAAAGAAATTACCTTACACTGGTTCATGTTTGCCTTTAGTTGTTGTAAATTGAATAGCAGTGCACAATGAATCTGAATGTGATGTTTTTGTATATATCTGTGTAATGTTTAGATTACTTACGACAAATGTCTAAGTGAAACTTCACCATTGTACAGCCAAAAACAATGTATATATGGAAAGTAACTGACAAATTCTCTAATTTCTGTGGTGTCTAACTTATTGGAATCCTCCTAATGAGGGTGAGTGGAGATTTTTCAAACTTCTATGTGTGCAAGTACAATAAATGTTCTACACATTTAAAGCTCATGAATATAATTAAAGTATTTTAGTATGATTCCCAATGCTAAAATTGGAGTCTGATGCTTCTTAATTTCAAGCCACCTACATATTGCGGTGTCTCACCAGACTGGTGGCTTTCTGGCCAAGTGCAGAAACACCATTAGGTAATGACTTAATTCATTGTGAGAAATGAATTCAATGATGTTGGGAATTGGGAACTATTTTAAAGCTCTTTGCAAGCAGCTTTTGCAGTGTATTTCTGTAAGTCTGCAACTTGCTGTTCAAAGAGGTTTTACCTATCATGAGCTGCACCCCGCCCTCTTCCCAACTCTGTTTCCACATTTCCAGGTACCTAGCCACTTCTACCTCATTGAGGTAAAGTCATTTACCACTCTGTGTCTCTGTGTCTCAGTTTACCCACTAGTATGCCATTAGACTGTGAGCTCCTTGAGGGACTTTGTCTTATCCTTTTTTATATCCCAGCACCTTGTACCATGCCTGGCACATGAAAGGTGCCCAATAAATATTTGAACCAAAAAAATCAATTGACCATAAATGTAAGGGTTTATTTCCAACTCTCAATTCTATTCCATTAATTTATGTGTCTATCCTCATGCCAGTACCACATTATCTTGATTATTCTAACTTTGTCGTAAGTCCTCCAACTTTGCTCTTCTTTTTAAAGATTGTTTTGGCTATTCTGGGTCTCTTGCATTTCCATATGGATTTTAAGACCAGTTTGTCAATTTCTGCAAATAAAGCCAGCTGGTATTTTGATAAGGATTGCATTGAATATGTTGATCATTTTGAGGAGTATTGCCATCTTAGCAATATTAAATATGCTGACCCATGAACATGAGCTGGTTTTCCATTTGTTTAGATTTTCTTTAATCTCTTCTAACACTGTTTTTTGTATTCCGTGTACAACTCTTGCATTACTTTTTAAAATTTATTAAGTACTTTTTCTTTTTTATGCTATTATAATGATCTTGTATCCTGCAACCTTTCTGAATTTGTTTATTAGTTGTAAATAATTTTTAGTAGAATTTAAGGATTTTCTACACAGAAGATCATGTTATCTGCAGATAGAGATACTTTCACTTCTTGCTTTTCAATCTGAATGTCTTTTATTTCTCTTTATTGCCTAATTTCCCTGGTTAGAGACTCAAGTACAATGTTAAATAAAAGTATCAAGAGTAGCTTTGTCTTGTACCTGATCTTATGGAGAAACCATGCAGTCTTTCACCATTGAATGTGTTAGCTCTGTGTTTTGTTGGTAGATGCCTTTATCTGATTGAGGAAGTTCTCTTCTATCCCTAGTTTGTTGAGCGTTTTAATTATGAAAAGCCCTTGGACTATGTTAGATGCTTTTTCTGCATCTGTTGTGCTCATATGATTTTGGCCTTTATTTTAGTAATATGGTATATCACATTAATTGATTTTTGGATGTTAAACCAATCTTACTGTATTAATTTTCTCTTTTTGTTCTTTTCTAATTAATATTTTCATATCAATGTTACATGTTCTTCAGTTAACACAGTCAACAACTACAATAACAATAAAACTGCTTTAGTCAGTGGTTACACTCTCCCCTTATTCTTGTTCATTTCTCAATCTTGTGGAATTTGGGATGATGTCCACTTTGACTGCTTCAGGCTGAGAAGGGACATCTTATGGGGCAAGGAATGGAATTGTTTTGCTGCAGTTGAAGATGCTCCTTCCTTTTGGGCTATCATTGCTTTGTTAGTTGTCCAGGGCAGGCCTGAAGAACTGGAGAGTAGGCATTGGCCGCATATCTGGTGGGTTTCAGGGCTCCACTGACTTAGGAACAATCCGAAGCCTTTAAGTCTCTGAGAAATATACTTAACAAGTAAATTGAAAATTACTGGTTCACATAAAAGAAGTAGAAGAATCATGATTAAGGGACTTATACCTAAATATAACTATGTTATACTGGGAAATAGCTTTTTATATTCCTAGGTAGAGCCCGCGAGGGGGTGTTGATTTCATGGCGTGCCTTGCCTGTGGTGTGTCGACGTCCCTAGGGCCCTCACGGGCGCTTTTGTTTGTGGCCTTGTTTACTGTGGCAGTTAGTAGCGTCTGGCTGAGACCTGCATAGGTGTAACCTCTAGAATGACCTGTATTCATTTTCTATTACTTCCATAACAAATTACCACAAACCTAGCAACTTAAAAAATACAAATTTATTATCTTATAGTTCCCTAGGTCAGAAGTCTGACATGGGTCTCTCTTGGCTGAAATCAAAGTGCCGGAAAGGCCATGTCCCTCCAGAGAAGTTCTAGGAGAGAATGTTTCCTGCTCATTCAGGATGTTGGCAGAACTCGGTTCCTTGCAGTTGTAGGACTGAGAGCTCCATGTCCTGTTGGCTGCCAGCTGGCACCCATTCCCAGCTTCTAGAGGCCATCCACCTTCCTTAGTTTGTGATACCCTTCCTCCATCTTCAAAGCTAGGAACAGAGGGCTTCACTCTCTTCTCCTCCTTCCATCTCATCTTTCTAATCCCGTGGCAAAGTTCTCTCATTTAAAGGACTCATGTGATTGGACTGGGCTCCCTGAAATAATCCAGGATAATCACCCCATTCCTTAATTACATCTGCAAAGTACCTTTTGCTATATAAGGTAATATATTCACATGTACTGGGGATTAGGCTATGGATATTGTTCTGTTACTCTGCCTACTATACTTGAATTCCTGGGATATATCCCACTTAGTTGTGGTGTATAAGCTTTTTTTTATATGTTGCTGGTTTCAGTTTGCTAGTCTTTTGTTGAAGACTTTTGTGTCTATAATCATAAGGGATATTGGTCTGTATTTTCTTTTCCTGTCATGTCTTTGTCTGATTTTGGTATCTGGGTAAACTGGCCTCATAGAATGAGTTGAAAAGCATCCCCTTTTCTTTTATTTTTGGAAGAGTTTGTGAAGGACAGATTATTAATTTTTCCTTGAGTGGTAGAATTCCCCAGTGAAGCCATCTGGGCCTACACTTTCCTTTGTGGAAAGTTTTAAAATTGCTAATGTGATCTCTTGTTTTAGGCTAAATTACCTTTTAAAGGGAGTTTCCCACCTTAGTCACTCAGGGCCCCTTCCTTGAGGTGAAATAGCCCTCCTTTTGGATGCTTAAAGAACTATCATGTTCTTCAATATTTTAAATATGCCAAAAAGAAAAAGAAATTTAAAAAATACTAGATTGGTTGCTTCACAAGGAGAGATGTCTCCACAGATGTTTAATATCTTGTTGGTTTCTTTAAAAAGTTATACCCTGTAATTTCTAGACCAGGGACAGGAAACAAGACAGGAAGGGAGTGTGCTGCACAAAGTGGAACTTTCTGGTTAGAAGATGAAGGCTCAGGATACATGAGTGTTTCCCACTGTCCTCCCTCACTTTTACTGAGGCCCTTCCATGGAAGATTCCATGAATAAGAATGGCTTTGTGAAACTGATGATATCATGGCTCTGCGCTTAGTTAATAAAAATGTGAGTTGAAGTTGCAAATAAGGAGTTGTATGGCACCAGATTGTTAGCATACTTTCCTGTGATGACATTTTAAAACATCTTGAACAGAAAAGTGCTGATAAGTTATTATCCATTTTCCAAGTTATGACACTTTTTTCTGTGGAAATCCTAGAGCACAGATTTGTCGGGGTGTTTTATCTGTTAGTAATTTGGGGTTCACTTGGACAAAATGACAAATGCAGCGCTTTTCACATCCCGGAGGAAGACAAATCTCATTCTTGGAGCTTCAGCCAGTGTATTAATTTTATTAATGTGTTGAGCACATGGGGAGACAGACTCCAAACAGCGTGAATAGACGACATCTTATTTACTGATGCAGTTGGCACATTACTTTGCCTTTTGTGTATTTGTTTAAACTTGCTCATAATAATTTTATGGGTATGTACTTTCTCCTCCCATTACACTTGAGGGCAGAGACCTCTTTTACTACCCACACACGTCCTTAAACACCTGGTGTTGTGCTGTGCCCAGCCTGCGAGGGTAGTTCCTCCTACCTCATGACAGTAATGAACTGCTTTAGTGAATGATTGACCAGACTTCAGGTCAAGCCCTAACTTTTCTCCTATATTTTCATCTTCCCTTCTGAACATCTCCCTGAAAATACATCCCTGACACTTGACACATAAAATATAGCAAATGGAACCCCCTACTGCTCCTACTCAGACTATTCTTCCTTTAAAATTTCCAACTTCTCATAATGATGCCATGATTCTGTTTGACAGTCTCCCAAGTTTCCTTATGGTTAGCAGCCTCCCCTCCCTTGCCACCTTCATCTAGTTTTTAATGGGTCATGTTGAGTCCACCGGCTTGGTTTCCTTCTAATGTGCACACCCTCTCTTCCCCCTGCGTTCTCAAGGCTCTTCTACCCTCCCAGCCTGCCCTCTCTCCTTCCCACCCCCTTCAGAGAGTGGCTCAGATGGTTAGAGTACCTACTACTCATCAGTTCCTTCAATTTGTGTTAATTTATCGTAAGACCAGCCTTCAAGCATTGCTCTGATCATATCACCTTCCTGCTCAAACACTCTCAATGGCTCCTCATTGCTTGTAAAATTCAGCCCAAATTCCATTGCATGCAATGTTTTCCATGAATTGGCACCAGTGTTTCTTTCCCATCTAATCTCTCACCGGCACCAAACCTCAATACTTTTCATTCTTTTCTCTTTGCAGTCTTATTCAAGATCCTTGCTAACTCTTCTCTTTAGTCTTCAATGCCTTCCCCTTCTCACCATTCATCTTGTTGCTCTTTTATATTTGTTTCAAAGGCTTCTCTTTGAAACTTTTTATGACCTCTCCAATTGGTAGTATGTCTTATATTTTTGGAACCCCTGTAGCTAAAGTTAACTATGGCTTTCTTAAACATTTGCCACTTTCAATCTTATAAATTAGTCATATTTTTAGATGTGTGAATACTCCAATCTCCTATAAGCTCTTTCCAAGGAAATGTATGTTAACTGAAACCACGAGGGTGGATTCTTCAGCCAACATGGTAGACATTGCCATTTAATTGGATCAGACCTTGATCATCTCTCACCAGTTTATTTCCATTGAAGATACTATCTACAGTTCTCCAGTCAAGGCACTCTCCTTCCTATTATTATTATTATTATTAATAATTATTTTGAGATACCAGGGCCAGGGATTGAACCCGGAACCTCATATGTGGGAAGCTGGTGCCCAACCACTGAGCTACACCAGCTCCCCCAAGTTGGTTTTTTCGTTTGTTTGTTTGTTTGCTTGCTTGTTTTTTTGTGTTTAGGAGGTACTGGGGATTGATCCCAGGACTTTGTATGTGGGAAGCAGGCACTCAACCACTTCAGCTATATCCGCACACCACTAGTATTATTTGATGCCACCTTATGTCCTTAAGAGTCAATCTAAGCTCCTCAGCCCTCCAGCCTCTGTCTCTCCATGCCCTCCCAGGCACACTGGACATCCTAAACATGCTATGCCCACTCAATACTCCTGAGCTTTCCCCACATCCCCAGTGTCTAGATACTCTGGTAACTCCTTGCTGTCCTTCAAATTCTTCTTTAAGCCTATTCTATGTTCCTCTAGTCTCCTGCCCTTGCCATGAATACAAAGACCATTCCCTGCTTCCTCTACAGTGTCCACATGGCCTCCTGAACATACAATTACCAGGCACAGTTTTGTTTTTTACAAAATTATGTATGAACATATCTGTCTCCACAAAAGGCTGTGAACTCCCTGAAGAGCAGAGAGTTTCATTTTATCTTAATAACATCAGGACCTAATCATCTGGTAGGTATTCAACAAATGTTTGAATGAATGAAAACAAAATCTAGGAATGCTTTTTAGTTCTGAGGAGGAAACTGGTGACTGAACCATGGCCAATCAGGCCAAGACTGTCTCTTTATAGCCTTCTGAGAAAGAAAAATTACCCAAACCTAGTCTGCAGCAGAACTTTCTGCATGATGTAGTTCACAACCTTCTTCTGGGAAGTAATTCACATTCCTGATTAAATGCTTGAACAATTTTCTGATCCTCCTAAATGATTAAGAACTTCTGGGAAGTTAGAGTTGTCCACCCAACTGACTGACTAACCTAATAATCTTTAACCAGACTTTTCTTGTTATCAATCTAAATAGATTACTAAGCCATCCTTTTCTTCCCCTATAAATGTCTCTACCAAAAGAGAAATCTTTGCCTTGGCCTGCTTAGAATCTCTTTCTCTACAGAAAGCTTGGAATACAACTTTGACACATGCATGGAAATAATTTGTCTGGAAAGTTCTTTTTTAAAAGCACAGTTTGTCTTAAGACTATTTCTGTCCTGCCCCCCTTTCAATACAACTTAAACATGAATGCATTGTTGCATTCCTTTACCCTCTTATCACGTGCTGATTCTGGAGGGACGGATGGTGGTTTGCAGATAAAGGAAGGGAAGGAACAGATAGTATGTATGGGAGTGGGGAGCCACATGCAGTTCCAGATGACATGAAAAGAAAGAGTGAGGTAAAGCATCCTAGGAGGAGGTGAGCCTGAGAGATTGGCAGGACACAGATCATGGAGCAGCTTGTGGACTTGCTAAAGGGCTTAGACTTTATACATACACTATGGGTGAACTTTACCTTAATCAGCATCTCCTGAAATTCAGAAAATTTCAGAAAAATGGTACTGCATAGGCTAAGATATGCTGCAGAAATAAACATACTCCAAATCTCTGTCTTAGAACAACAAAGATTTATTTTTTGCCCACACCACATGTCCGACTGGAGGGATGAAGACTCTGTTCCACATGATTATCACTCAGGACCCAGGATAACAGAGATTTCCTCATTTTGTGATGCTGTCAGCTTGTTACAAAGCTCCAGGGCTTGTTGCATGCATCAGGGAGGGGAAAATAGAGAAGCATGTAATAGCAATTAAATGATTCCACTAGAAGTGACAAATTTCTCACATCTGATTGGCCACAGCAGACCACAGAGGGAAAGATAATCTTAGCAAAAGATAAGCACTTGAAATATTGATGAATACTAGCAATGTCTACCCCATATAGCAAACATGGTACAAGGCCAGTAGAGCCACTTCAAATCTTTGAGGGTGCCTAAGATGTTAGAGTAAAGGAGAACTGGATTGATGTTGTGCAGATAACCAAAAGAGAGGATATCAGACTTTCAGAATAGTAATGTGAGGAGCTTGGTAGACCCTCTCTCCATTTAATCGGTGAAAATTATTAAGAGCAAACCAGCAAAACACAACTTTTTAAAGTCCTTGAACCCAAGGGCATACAGCAAATGGAGAAACATTCATAAAAGAAAATCTACTATAAATTAGTAAGAACATCAAAAGTCTGTAGTATTGAGCCACAATCTGTTCCCATGCCCCTCCCTATAGCAACATGTGAAAAAACATGGAGGATGCAGCCCAGAAGATGGAGGCTGCTTCTCCCCTCAGCTTCTAGTCTAGGGCTAGAGTTTAACTTTGAGAGAGGCAGGCTACCAGGTATCTCATCTTCTCCAGCCCTGTGTTGAGGTGCTATTCAGACAAGTGTGGTTGAGAGGCAAGGGCATGATAGGCCAAGAATATAGGGGCCTCAATTTCCCCTACCCCATTGTACCTGTAGAGTGGAAGTTCCATGTTAAGAGGGGCAAGACAACAAGATCAGAGGCTATCCACCTCTCATGCGCACACACACACATGCCCACAAATAGGGCAGAAGAGGAGTGGGCTGCTAATCTCACCATCAGCTCTGGCACCGTGACACAGAGGTTCTGACTGGGAGGGAATAAGGCGGTAAAGGTGGAGGGCTCTGCAGGCAGCTCTCCCAGAGAGGACTGACTTTATTTGGAACACAGCATGGAGAATTTCATGCCTAAGGATATTGTCAAAAACAGTGGAGAACTTGATGGTGAGCAATTAAGGTGGGGGACTGTGGTAGTTCCACAATACCACTAGCAGCAAGCAAAATTACATAAGGGAATGAGACAGCAAAGAATAGGCCTCTTGGAATCAGTCATCCTAAGGGGTCCATAAGGCTGTGTGTCTGCTCTAAGCTGTACTCATTCAGGGGCAATCAGAGAGGGGTGTGGGACAGACTTGAAAGAATTCTCCAAGCCACACAAATCTATCACTAAAATGTGGAAGACTTATTGGGGCTCTCAAGGGGCTTAAGCACAATTTCTGACCAAACACTAGCTAAGCAATAAGCTACTCTGACCCAGGGATGCCTCCTAGGAAGCAATGCTTAGAAATAAAATCACACACATCCCTGGTGATCTGGACATCTGTGTGCATGCCTAATGCTGCACCCTCTCAGGAGTGCCCAGAGAGACCCTCTGACCTACTAGTCCCTGGATAAACATGGGGCAAAATTGTTTACTCTCTGAAATGTGTGAGCAGGCTCCAAGCCACACACATCCTGTGATAGAGGGTAAACTCTAACTGGCTAAGGAGGCTTAAACACAACCTCTGACTAAAAGCAGCTTATACTGATCCAAGGAAGCCAGACTAAACCCCAGAAGGGGGAGGATTAATACCCAGAGTTGCTATATTTATTATCTAAAGCAGGGGTCTTAACCTTTTTTGTTCCACGGACCCCTTTGCCAGTCAGGTGAAATGAATACTACTGTAATTTATTTATTGCATACATTCGTAAGTGAAGGAAATGCTAGAATTCAGTTAGAAGTCAGAGAAAATAAAGATAATAAGTTGAATTTTTTCTATTCAAGCTCACGGACTCCCTGAAATGTTTCCACAGACCCCTTGGGTCCATGACTCCTGGTTAAGAACTCCTGATCTAAAGTGACCAGTTTTCAACCAAAAAATAAAAAATAAAAAAATTACAAGACATATGTGATGGATTCTCTGGTTTGGAACCCCAGAAAAACATGTTCTTGAACTTAATCCATTCCTGTGTGACCCCATTGTAAGTAGAACCTTTTGGTGAGGTCACTTCAGTTAAGGTATGGCCCAACTTAATCAGGATGGGTCTTAATCCCATTACTGGAGTCCTTTTTAAGGAGAATGAAATTCAGACAGAGAAAAAGCCACAAAGGGAGCAGCTAGAAGCTGAAAGTCAGTGGAACCTGGAATAAAAGGGAGAGGCCAGGAGAGGCTTCCATGTACATTGTCACATGACAGTGGATCCCAGGACCAAGAATCACTGGCAGCCAGCCTGAGAATGCCAATATTTGGGAAGAAAGCATCGCCTTGATGACTTACCCTCACTTCAAAACTGTGAAGCAATAAATACCCATTGTTTAAGCCAATCCACTGCATGGTATTGCTTGAGGAGCTAAAGAAAACTAAAACAACATGCAAAGAAACAGGAAAAGGTGAACCATACACAGGAAGAAAACACAAGCTTTGAGGGGGCCTAGATGTTGGACTTAGCAGAGACGTCAAAACAGCTATTATAAATATGTTCAAAGAACTAAAAAAATCTCTATGCATAAAGAACTGAAGGAGGATGTGATAACAATAATTTAAAACAGAGATAGAAATTGTTATTTTAAAAAGAATGAAGTAGAAATTATTGAGTTGAAAAATATAATTGAAGTGAAAAATTTGCTACAGAGGCTATACAGTAGATTTGAAATGACATATGAAAGTATCAGTTAGCTTGAAGATAGATCTTTCTGTGCAATCTGAAGAACAACAGCAAAAAAAGAACAAAGAAAAATGAATAGAGCTTCAGACATATGTAGGACACCATTGAGTGCACCAACATATGCATAATAAAAGTATGGGACAGGAGAGAGAAAAAGATATAGAAAATATTAGAAATAATGGCTGAAAACCTCCTAGATTTGATGAAAAACACTAATATACATACCCAACAAGCTCAATGAATTCCAAGTAGGAGAAAAGCAAAGAGATTCACATCCAGGCAAATTATAGTCAAAATGTTAAAAACCAAAGATAAAGGGAAATCTTGAAAACAGCAAGAAAGAAACTATTCATCACATACAAGGGAACTCCAATATAATTAATAACAGACTTCTCATCAGAAACCATGAAGCCCAGAAGGCAATGGGGCAGCATATTTAAAAGGTCTGAAAGAAAAAAAAAATGTCAACCAAGAATCCAATATCTAGCAATGCTATCTTTCAAAAATGAAGGTGACCATCAAAGGAATGAAAATGGTGGAGCTCCTTTGGAAAACAGTTTGACAGTTTCTCAAAAAATTAAAAATAGTGTTACCATATGACACAGGAATTCCACTCCTGGGTATATGCCCTAGAGAAATGAAAACACACGTCCACAAAAACTCTTGCACATGAATGTTCATAGAAGGATTATTCCGAATAGTCAAAAAGCAAGAAAAGAATCCAAATCTCCATCAACTGATAAATGAATAAATAAATGTGATATAGTCATATAATGGGATATTATTTGACAATAAAAAGAAATGAAGTACTGATATATGTTACATGAACCTTCAAACAATTATATTAAGTGAAAGAAGCCAGTCACAAAGGCCCACGTATTGTGGTCCACATGAGTCCATCTATATGAAATGTTCAGAATAGGCAAATCCATAGAGACAGAGAGCATATTGGTGTTGGCCTAGGGCTAGTGGAATTTGAAGGGAATGAGGAGTGACCACTAAGGGTGTGGGATTTTTCTTGGGGATGATAAAAATGTTCTAAAGTTTATTGTAGTGCTGGTTGCACAACTCTGTGAACATTCTTAAAAGCATGGAGTTGTGCACTTTAGATGAATCAGAAACTATGTGAAGAATATTTAAACAAAGTTGTATAAAAAAAGAGAAATAAATGCATCCCTAGATTTTTTTTTTAATTAGAGGATTCATGGTTAATAACAGTTTCTTAAAAGAAGTACTAAACTACAATGTTGAGAAAGTTCTTTTGGCAATATGACAAGGAAGGGTTACTGGTTTAGGGTGTTGGCTGGGGTGGGGGACATTTGGGACAGGGCACACCTGGGGCAGGCTTCTAGGGAGTGTGCAAGTGAGCATTTTGTCATAGTGTGTTGTATCAGTGGGTGGAGACCCACATAATGAGTGGGAAAGAGTTGGACTCCCATCCTGGGGAGGCCTGATATGTTTTCAAACAGTAGGGAGGGTGTTTCTTGAGAGCATGGATGGTTCCTAATAGAGGAGAACAGACTAATGTGTCAAGCCCTCAGTGTTGTTGCAAGTGTCTATGAATCTTGTTCTGCAAGGAGTGAAGCCTGGCAGTCACCATGGGCCCTGAGGGGAGGGGGAGGGAGGAATAGAAAAGATGGAAGAGGGGGTCTTTAGGGGGTAATGGAAGTGTTCTGTATGATCTTGCAATGATGGATACAGGCCATGTTAAATTTCATCAAATGTTTATAAAAGTGTAAGGTCTAAAATGTAAACCATAATGTAAACCATTGACCATGGTTAGTAGCTATATTTCAATATTTGTGCCTCAGTTGTAACAAATGTACCATCCATATGTAAAAAGGTTATTCATATGGAAAAGGGGGAAAAGGGGAGGATGTTGGGTATATGGGAGTCCCCTATGTTCTGTATGTGACTTTACTGTGACCTAAAACTACTTTGAAGACAAAATGAAAAAAAGTAAGACACGGGAAGAAAATGCCACTGTACATGCAGGGCAACAGGTATTACAGTGATGAAAGGCAAAACATCAAAAATATTTATTTTTTATTTATTTATTTTTAAATATTTTTCATTATTTTTAATATCCCAATTTCTTTTTTCACTTTATTTTAGTTTTAGTTTTTCTAAATTATTATATATTTTACTTCTTATATTTGAACCTATCATTATAATTTCCTTTTCCTATTAATTGTATTTGGCAATATTCTTGGCTTCATTTTTGAAGAGGTTTTGGATCACAGAAGGGTTACAACTGTGGCAGGGGAGGATCATTAGTGTGGGGTGTCAGTGATGGGGGATACATGGGAGGAAGTTCACCTGGACATACATATAAGGTATATAAATGTGTTCAGATGTTCATGGGGCATTGCCACAGTGGGTAGAGATTCACACAACAACTGAAAGAATATTGAATTCCCATCCTGGGGAGCTCTGCCACATTCTCTAATGGAATAGCAACAATCCCCCAAGTACAGTTGCAATGACTAGTGAAGAAGGAGGTCCATTGATGGGCCCTTGATATTGATGACTATGCTTTTGAAATTGCAACTTAACCTAGTGTTGTAGGGTGCCTAAGAGTTACCTACTGGGAGCCTCCTTGTTGCTCAAATGTGGCCTCTCTCTAAGCCAAACTCAGCATATAAATGCATTACCTACCCCCCAGCATGGGACATGACACCTGGGGATGAGCCTCCCTGGCACCAAGGGATTACCACCAAGCACCAGCTGGTGATACAACTGGAAAAAAAAAAAAAAACCTTGAATAAAAGGGGGGAAAGGTAAAGACAAATGAGTTTCTATGGCTAAGAGACTTCAAAGTGAGTCAGGAGGTCATCCCAGAGGTTACACTTATGCACATCTCAGCAGGATCTCATGGACTGCCAAAGTGGATACTACCTCAAATAGTAAGGCTCCTGAGGGCTCTGGAGACACCCAGGTCCATGGTCATGGCAGATAGCTCCAGAGTTTGGTGCCTGGCCAGTGGGCCCTACTTTGGAGTTTGTGCTCCTGAGTGTGACAAAGTTAGACTCAGTTTTGACTTCTCTACACATGCCTCTTCTGTCCCTTCTATTTGAACCTATAGTTGGTGTTGGAGTTGGTAGGTATATGTCCAAAAGACTTGAATCTCAGGGCTGCCCATATGCCAGCTGGGCCCTGAGCATCAGCAGAGTTGCAACACCTACTCTCCAGTTCATTGGACTCACCCAGGACAACAAACAAGGAAGTGAGGATTGACAACCACCACACCAAGGAACCAAGGGAGTGTACAACTGCAAGCAAGAGAGTCCCATCCATCAGCCACATGGGATCGAAGCCCCCTCTCAATTAGAGGTAGAGTGGGCATCACCATCCCAGAATCCTCAGGACTGGGGAATAAAATATGTATGAGAGTGGACTTAACCAGTATTTTACTATAGACTTATTGTGATTCTAGCAATGGAAGAAATTACATCATTGATATGGAGACAGTGGCCACTGGAGGTGGTGAAGTCAGGGAGAGGGAAAAAGAGGTATAATATGGGGGCATTTTCAGGACTTGGAATTATCCTGAATGACATTGCAACAGCAGATACAGGCCATTATATATCCTGCCATAACCTACAGAATTGAGTGGGAGAGAGTATAAACTACAATGTAAATTATAATCACACTTAGTGGCAATGCTCCAAAATGTATTCATTAATTGCAATGAATGTACCACACTAATGAAAGAAGTTGTAATGTGGGGAAAAGTGGGAGGTGTGGGGAGTAGGGCATATGGGAATCCCTTATATTTTTTTATGTACCACTTTATGTAATCTCAGTATCTTTTAAAAATAAAAAATATATTTAAAAAAAGATGTACTAAAGGAAGTTCTTTAGGCTGAAAGTCAGAGACACCAGACAATAATTCAAATCCACATGAAAAAAAGAGTTCTGGTAAAGGTAATTGTATTAGTCAGTGTTCTTTTGGGAAACAGAATCAATAGTAGATGTCTGTAAATTGTATGAGATTTATAAGATTCTCTCATGTGACCGTGGGGATGCACAAGTCCTGGTTCCGCAGGAAGGTTGCAAACCAGGGGCTCCGATGAAGGTCCAATGGAGGTCCTTGATGAGTCTTGATGAGTTCTGGGAGATGTTGCCTGTCCAAAGACAAGCTGGGAAATTCTCTCTGAATGCTGAAATAACTTCTGCTTTTAAGGCATTCAACTGATTAGATGAAACATCACTCATTGCTGGAGGCAATCTCCCTGGTTGATCATAGATGTAATCAACCATCTATGCAGTAAACTCACTGATGACTAAAGCCCATAAATGTTCTTGTATTACAATTAGCCCAGTGTTTGCTTGACCAAAAACTGGGCACAAGTTGACACATTAGCCTAACCATCACAGTCCACCCCTTGTCAACTCCGCAACCATACACATTACCTTAAAGCATACTTAGTCTCTAAGTAAAACAACAACAGACGTGTGTGTGTGTGTGTGTGTGTGTGTATCCATCTAACAAGGTTCAACTCTCCTGTGTACAACCAGAAGCACATTAATTCCCTACAAATTAGGTTGCAAGTCCTTGCGTAATATTCACTCTTAAACTTGACATCCTTAAATATTATGACATGAAACTAGTACAACTTATCATATGATAAGGGAAAAGGCTGGGGAAGAAAACAAAGAAATCCATTTTTGTATATATACAATCATACTCTAACAAAACAAGGAAGAAGGATTCATGACTATTACAGTCCTTGTTTCTATAACTGGTCACATGGTCGAAGTTCATATTTATCACTAGCTTCTTCCATTATCCATTCCATGTTCCCGTTACCCTCAGCAAGCATTTCAGCTGGCCATGGTTCTTTGCCTGGTGGGGTGACCCAAACATTCATTCCCGACGATTCTGGGCCATTGTGAGTCCTGCTTGGATTGGGTTGTTGGCAGTTTTCCATTGACTTTAATCACAGGGCAGGACAGTACTAAGAGCTGCCCTAGAGGATCTCCTGTATTCCAGGCAAACTCTTCTTTACCCTCATTATGTAGATGCAGTCCTATTTACCCTTGATAGTCATAATCAATCACCCCAGCCAGTACAGTAATTCCCTTCTTTGCCTATTGATTCAGAGGTAGGAGGAGCCCAAAGTGGCCAGGTGGCAGTCTTAACTTCCGTTTCAATGGAATCACTGTTGTGTTCCCTGGTGGCAGCACTTCTCCTTTTGAAACTAAGACCTGTAGACTGGCAGAGCTTAAGGTTGCAAGGACAGGAAGCAAAAATTTTCCTAGTGGGTCACTAGGGGTAATTGTGAGTGGTGCCACTCCCATTTCCACCCCTTGATTCCTGGACCCATGAATCCTGGCTATGGGAGAAACAGCACCATAGAGTGGATGCAGATTTAGAGCATACACAGCCTTCTGGAGAACGTTGCCCCAGCCCTGCAAGGTATTGCCACCTAGGTGGTGCCATAATTGAGTCTTCAAAAGGCCATTCCACCATTCTATCAATCCAGCTGCTTCAGGATGATGGGGAGAATAAGACCAGTGAATTCCATGGGCATGTGTCCATTCCCGCACATCATTTGCTGTGAAATGGGTTCCTTGATCAGAAGCAATGCTGTGTGGAATTACATGGTGGTAGATAAGACATTCAGTAAGTCCACGGATGGTGGTTTTGGAAGAAGCATTGAGTGCAGGAAATGCAAACCCATGTCAAGAGTCTGTGTCTATACCATGTAAAACAAATTGTTGCCCCTTCCATGGTGGAAGTGGTCCAATGTAGTCAACCTGCCACCAGGTAGCAGGCTAGTCACCTCAGGCAGTGGTGCCATATCAGGGGCTGAGTGTGGGTCTCTGCTGATGGCAGATTGGTCACTTGGCAGTGGCTGTAGCTAAGTCAGCCTTGGTAAGGGGAAGTCAATGTTGCTGAGCCCATGCATAACCTCTATCCCTACCTCCATGGCCACTTTGTTCATGAGCCAATTGGGCAATAACAGAGTGGCTGGGGAAAGAGGCTGAGCATTAATGACAGAGCGGGTCATCTTATCCACTTAATTATTAAAATCTTCCTCAGCTGAAGTCACCCTCTTGTGAGCATTCATGTGGGACACAAATATTTTCATGTTTTTTGCCCACTCAGAAAGGTCTATCCACATACCTCTTCCCCAGACCTCTTCGTCACCAATTTTCCAATCATGTTCTTTCCAAGTCCCTGACCATCCAGCCAAACCATTGGCAACAGCCCATGAATCAGTGTACAAATGCACCTCTGGCCATTTATTTTTCCAAACAAAATGAACAACCAGGTGCACTGCTCGAAGTTCTGCCCGCTGGTAGAATTTGCCTTTACCACTGTCCTTCAGGGATGTCCCAGAAAAGGGCTGCAGTGCTGCAGCTGTCCACTTTTGGACGGTACCTGCATATTGTGCAGAACCATTTGTAAACCAGGCCTAAGTTTCTCTTCCTCAGTCAACTGATTGTAAGGAACTCCCCAAGAGGCCAAAACTTTGCGCTGGGAAAGAGAAAGTAACATGGCAGGGGTGGTGGCCATGGACATTTGGGTTACTTCCTCATGTAACTTACTTGTGCCTTCAGAACCCGCTCAAGCCCTATCTCATATATAACACTTCCACTTTATTATGGAGTGCTGCTGTGCACACCCAACCTTATGATTTGGTGGGTCAGACAATACCCAGCTCATGATAGGCAACTAAGGTCTCATGGTAACTTGATGGCCTGTGGTTAAGCTTTCAATCTCTACTAAGACCCAGCGGCAAGCCAAAAACTGTTTCTCAAAAGGAGAGAGGTTATCTGCAGAGGATGGCAAGGCTTTGCTCCAAAATCCTAAGGGTCTGCATTCCAATTCTGCTATAGGGGCCTGCCAAAGGCTTCAGAAAGCATCTCTTTTTGCCATTGAAACTTCCAGCACCATTGGATCTGCTGGATCATATGGCCCAAGTGGTAGTGCAGCTTGCACAGCAGCCTCGACCTGTTGTAGAGCCTCCTCTTGTTTTAGTCCCCAATCAAAACTAGCAGCTTTTCTGGTCATTTGGTGAATGGGCCAGAGCAGCATACCCAGATGAAGAATGTGTTATATCCAAAATCCGAAGAGACCAACTAAGCATTGTGTCTCTTTTTTGGTCATAGGAGGGGCCAGATGCAATAGCTTATCCTTCACTTTAAAAGGGATATTTCGACAGGCCCCACACCACTGGACACCTAGAAATTTCACTGAGGTGGAAGGCCCTTGTATTTTTGTTGGATTTATCTCCCATCCTCTGTCACTCAAATGCCTTACCAATAAGTCTAGAGTCTTTGCTACTTCTTTTTTCACTAGGTCTTATCAACATGATATCATCAATATAATGGAACAATGTGATGTCTTTTGGGAGGGAGAGACAATCAAGGTCTCTGTGGACAATATTATGACATAGGGCTGGAGAGTTGATATACCCCTGAGGCAGGACAGTGAAGGTGTATTGCTGGCTTTGCCAGCTGAGAGCAGACTGTTTCTGGTGGTCCTTACTAATGGCAATCAAGAAAAAAGCATTTACTAGATCAACAGCTGCATACCAGGTACCAGGGGATGTGTTGATTTGCTCAAGCAATGATACCACATCTGGGACAGCAGCTGCAATTGGAGTCACCACCTGGTTAAGTTTATGATAATCTACTGTCATCCTCCAAGATCCATCTGTTTTCTACACAGGACAAATAGAGTTGAATGGGAATGTTGTGGGAATCACCACCTCTGCATCCTTCAGATCATTGATGGTGGCACTAATTTCTCCAATCCTTCCAGGAATTCGGTATTGCTTTTCATTTACTATTTTGCTAGGCAGAGGTAGTTCTAGAGGCTTCCACTTGACCTTTCCAACCATAATAGCCCTCACTCCACAAGTCAGGGATCCAATGCAGGGATTCTGCCAGTTATTGAGTGTGTCTATTCCAATTATGCATTCTGGAACTGGGGAAATAACCACAGAATGGGTCCAGGAACCCACTGGACCCACTGTGAGACGGACCTGAGCTAAAACCCCATCAATCACCTGACCTCCATAAGCCCCTACTCTGACTGGTGGACCATAGTGATGTTTTGGGTCTCCTGGAATTAATGTCACTTCTGAGCCAATGTCTAATAATCCCTGAAAAGTCTGATCATTTCCTTTTCCCCAATCCGCAGTTACTCTGGTGAAAAGTGGAAGGAAGATTAACAGTATAAATTTTTGGCAGTTTAACAGGATCCTTCCCCAAGGGGACCTGGCCTTCTCCTCATTCAAGGAGCTCTGGGTCTGTAAACTGTCTCAAGTCTGGGAATTGATTAAGGGGCCGTGGTTCTCTGCATCTATAATTTGAGTTAGGGTTTTGTTCACTCAACCTAGAACTCTTCTGCTTATACAGATCCAGAAGAAATTTAGTAGACTGCCCATGTATTTCACTTCTAGGTACCCCATAATCTATTAGCCAATGCCATAACTCTATGCATCTCAGACTATTTTGATTGCTGCTTTGAATCCACCTTGTCTTTGACGATTGACTGCGATACTTGACTTTTACTCGTCCCAGATCCAATCATCCCCATAATGTTTAAGGTTTCTAATTCCATTGCAGGCTTCCCTACAGTAATATCTGGACTACAGAGAAGAGCAACCACAGAGCTCATCAGGGAAGATGGAGTTAGTCTTACAAATTTATTCTTCACAGTCCTGGTTAAAGGTGTGTCCTCTGGGCATTCCTGGGGTGGGTGGGCAGGTCTTAAATGGTAAATCCATTCTAGCATTCCAATCTCTCTAAGCCTTTGAATCCCCTCATCTACTGTATACCAGGGCAAATCAAGGCATCTCAACCTCAAACATGCTAGATCATCTTTTGCCCATGTTTCAGTCAGCCACCCGAACAAACTGTTAGAGCCTTTTCTAACCCCTTGTGCTATAGCATTGAATCCAGAATTTCTGCTTAGTGGGTCCATGTCAATAAATTCAGCATGATCCAACTTTGTATTCCTTCCACCATTATCCCATACCCTTAGTATCCATTTCCACACATATTTCCCTGATTTCTGTCTATATAAGTGGGAAAACTCATACAGTTCTTTCAGAGTATAGCGTACTTCCTCATGGGTCACACTTTGTATTTCACCTTTGGGGGCTTGTTGTGATTTTAGTCTAGTAATAGGTCTTGAAGAGAAGAGGGGTGGTGGGGGTGGGTAAGGAGAAGGATTAGAAATGTCTTGAAAGCTACTGACCTCCGTGCATTCCTTTGCATTTTCTTCTGGTAAGACAGGATTAATCTCTTCAGGCAGGGGTTGGAAGGCAGATTCCTCAGGGCAGGATGGAGGTTGGGCAGTGCATGCTGGAGTCAGGCTGGTACCTGCCTCAGGGCTGGGGAGAGGTCCAGACTCCCTGGGGCAGGCTGGAGGCTGGATGATACAAGGTTGACAAAGTGTGGTCTCCACAGGGCAGGCCATCACAGGTTTATCTGGTGAAGTCTCAGCAGAATTTAGGGTTCTAATGTCCCCACCAATAGTATCATCATCCCATAGGTCTCCATCCCAATCCTCTGGGTTCCACTCCTTTCCAATCAACACCTTCACTTTTACCTCAGATACTCTGCGGGGTTGAGATTTGTTTCCTTTGTAACTCTGCTACTCCTACAATGAGAGTCTAAGTTTGGTTCTCAGATGTCTCAAGCCTGTGGCTGCAAGAGACAAGATTTTCTTTCAGAGCACACATAGAAACTTTCACATCATTCATGCGGGGTTTAAAATTTGAAGCCTTTAGCTCATCTCTTTCTTTTGTAACTGTATCCAGAGTATCTAGGAGGAGCCAGCCAACGTCATTATACCTTTTGACTCCACAAAACTCTGTTAAGGTGTTGAAAACACTCACCCAGATCCTTGCCTCTTGTAAGCGTGGAAGTAGAGGGATCCAGTGATGATAATATGCATATCTCCATTGCCAACTCACGCCATGGACTGTTAGTGGCGTCTTCATTATTGGAAAGGGAGTCATTAGTACCCTGAAGTCCAATTAGAGTAGAGAGCCAATTGCAAAACTCCCAGAACCACCTCAGACATCCCATGTTTAAGATTCTGTTCCTTAAGAACCACTCCCGGTATCAAGCTGTATTAGTCAGGGTTCTTTTAGGAAACAGAATCAACAGGAGATATTTGTAAATAGAATGAGATTTATAAGATTCTCTCTCGTGACTGTGGGGATGCACAAGTCCAGGTTCTGCAGGCAGGCTGCAAACCAGAGGCTCTGATGAAGGTCCAATGAAGGTCCTTGATGAGCTCTGGGAGACGTTGGCTTTCCAAAGAAGAGCTGGGGAATTCTTTCTGAATGCTGAAATCACTCCCGCTTTTAAGGCATTCAACTGATTAGATAAAACATCACTCATTGGTGAGGGCAATCTTCCTGGTTGATGTAGATGTAATCAGTCATCTATGCAGTAAACTCACTGATGACTAAAGCCCATAAATGTCCTTGTATTATAATTAGCCCATTGCTTGCTTGACCAAACAACTGGGCGCAATTACCTGGCTGAGTTGACACATTAGCCTAACCATCACAGTAATTATGTAGGTAATGATAAAAGACAGTATAATTATATATTTCTTTTTCATCTCCTTGCTGATGCTATTGTATAAAAGAGGAATTCATGTATGTACTTTTACTACATGAGGCCAGGATGGACCCCCATGTTCCTTCTGAGTTTTAGCCATTCAGTTAGACTGGTTCCGTCCAACTTCCAAGCTACTTCCTGATCTTCAGATTTCCTGGCCTTAGAGCTCATGCGTTCTCACTGGACTGTTGAACGGCATTATTCTACTACTACCCACTCCTGACCTGGAAACTAAATAATCATTTTTGAGGCATCTCTAATTGCTTTTTATATTGGTTGAGAAACGTGCTCTCTGCTGAAGAAAAAAAAAACTTATATAAAAACTAATCACACTTTCTAAATGACAGAAATGTTTGGCTGGAGTTAAAACATAAAGGTTAAGGATAAAGGTACATTTTCTTAGATATAATCTCCTTGGCCTTTGTCCTGCCTTGTGCTTCACAGGGATATTTTTTCAAGCAAAGGTCAGCATCTAAGAACTGACCAGTCCGCATAGAATGCAATCTTTTTTTCTTTTAATGTTATCAGAGTGAACTGATTCCAAACTCTCTTAATTAGCAGCCTTGGGTCGTGGGTATCTTAAGTGGAGAACTATTATTGGGTTTGCCTAAATTATGCCAGCTGTTTTGAGGTGCATTTTTGCTGTGACAATTACAGTCAAGATCTGTAGTATCTTTTCTTGTCCAGAGAGCAAAAGAGAACTATTTATTAGTGTCAGAGTTTTTCTGATTCCCACATTCTACTGTCATTTGCTCTAGAAACTGTAGGACATCCAGTCCAACTCTGTGTTCCAAGATGGCGTGTTTTGTACAGGAGCAGAGGATTCTAAAAGCCTCCAAACCCCACTCCGGTAACCCTGCGCTGCCATCTCCAAGCCATTTGCTTCCCTTGAGTTGTTGTCATCACAGGGCCATAGGGTGTGGATGAGGCTGAAGGCACAATGAGACACCTTGGGAGAGAACTCAAGTGGCTTTCTCCCCTTGAGGTGGGCCATCTCTCGGAGGGGGCATTGGAACCCAGAAGGGAGGGCTGAGGGCAGCAGAGTGGTGAGCAGCTTGGTGATGGGGGAATCTGTGGATACTGGGGAAGTTCAAAGCTGCTAGTTCTCCCTGAACCCTGAAAGGGTGAAGAGGGGCTACAGGAAGGGTAAGCTGGGTCTTTCCTAACCAAAGATGAGGGAATGTAGGGCAGCCAGGGAACCTCTGGAAAGATTCCATCCAGATACCTCAGGAGGGAGCTGAGAGCAGCCAGCATACGGGGCTCGAGCCCCTGTGCCTCTCACTGCAGCAGCCAGAACGGAGCCCCGTAAGCTCACAGAGAAAGATCACTGCCCACCTGAGAGGCTCAGCAGCCAGATCAGCCTAGCTGAACACATACGTACCAGGGGACAGAGAGTTGCCAGATGACACCAGTGAACACCTGAATAACATGACATGTTTCTGAATAAAATTTACTTCTCGAAAGTTATTTGAAGAGGAGCCTCATACCTGCGGTGCACCAGCATGCTAAGCAGGCATTCACAGTTAGACAGCCTTAGCTTTACAGGCTTAGCAGGGGCTCTCATCCTAAAAGAGCTATAGCAGTAACCACGTGATTTAACACTTCTCACCTCCTTCCGTGGTATCCCAATAGCAATTTCTCAAACAAACAAACAAACAAAAACACCAAAAAGTAAAGAAAAATAGCACACAAGTAAGG
>JAQZBX010023374.1:0-30892 GCA_029593785.1 Cabassous unicinctus | reverse complement strand
GCTTCCCTGTTGGAATTCTTTGTATGGGTTTTGTATTTTTTGTAACAGTCCTATAAGTTTGAAATTATTTCAAAATAAAAAGTTAAAACAAAACAAAACAAAAGGTATCAGTGACTTATAGGACAACTTCAAAAGGTGTAATATATGTATGATGGTCATCCTGAAGAAGAGGAGAGAAAAGGGGCAAATACTCAAAGAAATAATGGCTGTAATATTTCCAAATTTTATTAAAACTCTGAAACCTCAGATCCCCAAGAAGCTCAACAAACCTTAAGCACAAAAAACACAAGGAAAACTATACCAAGATACTCCCTGATCAAATTGCTCAAGATTAGTGATAAAGAGAAAATCTTAAAGGCAGTCATGGGGGGAGGGGAAACACATTACGCATGAACCAAGACAAGGGTTACAGCAGATTTATTTTCAAAACAGTGGAAGCCAAGACACAGTGGAGCAACATCTTTAAAGTACTGCAAGAAATGTTAAAGAAAATCCTCAGGCAGAAGGAAAATGATACTGGATGGAAATATGGGTCAACCCCAAGAATATCGAGCACTAGAAATCGTAATCACCTGGGTAAAAATATAAACTTCTTATTATTTAAATATTTTTAAAAGACAATTCATTTTGTATACAAAAATACTAACTATGTAGTGTAGGGTTTTTAAAAACATATATATATATATATATAATGTATGACAGTAGTAGCATAAAATCTAGGAGGAGATAAATAGAAGTACACTATTGTAAGTTACTTAAACTATATGTTAAGTGGTGTATTATCACCTGAAGGTGAATTATGATGTTATTGATGTTACACTGTAAATCAAAAATAAACCATAAAATACAAAACAAAGTTATTTTTAATAAGCTAATAACAGAGATAAAATGGAATTATAAAAATAACTAATCCAAAAGAGGACAGAAAAAGAAGAAAAAGGAGAATAACCAGATGAAACAAAGAAAACATAATAAATTTAAACGTAGCTGTCTCAGCAATCAGATGAAATGTAAATGGTCTAAATACTTCCAATTTTAAAACAGTTGTTTTCAAATTGGATACAAAGGAAGACTCAACTGTATACTACTTACAAAAATGTATTTCAAACATAAAGACACGATAGATTAAAAGCGGATGGGAAGAGATATACCACACTAGCTGAATGAGTCAGGGTTTTCTAGAAAAATAGAACTGACAGGAGATATCTGTAAATAGTATGAGATTTTATAAAATTGTCTCATGCGACTGTGGGGATGGACAAGTTCAAATTCCATAGCTCAAGCTGATTGAGTGTTTCTGGTTGTACACAGGGGAAGTCCATGTTGCTGAGCCAATGCATAAACCCCATCCCTACCACCATGGCCATGTTGTTCATGAGCCCACTGGGCAGTGACAGGAGTGGCTGGGGAAAGAGGCTGACTGCTATTCACATAATGGGCCATCTTATCCTCTTGATCATCAACATAGTCTTCTGCTGAAGTCACCCACTGGTGAGCATTCATTTGGGACACAAATATTTTCATATTTTTTGCCCACTCAGAAAGGTCTAGCCACATACCTCTTCCCCAGACCTCTTTGTCACCAATTTTCCAATCATGTTCCTTCCAAGTCCTTGACCATTCAGCCAAGCCATTGGCAAAAGCCCATGAATCAGTGTAGAAATGCACCTCTGGCTATTTCTCCTTCTAAGAAAAAGGAACAACCAGGTGCACTGCTCGAAGTTCTACCCACTGGGAGGAATTCCTCACCACTTCTCTTCAGGGTTGTCCCCAAAAAGGGCTGCAGTGCTGTAGGTGCCCACTTTCAGGTGGTTCCTGTATATCATGCAGAACCATCTGTAAACCAGGTCTGAGTTTTCTCTTCCTCATTGATCTGATTGTAAGGAACACCCCAAGAGGCCATAGCTGTGGGCTGGGAAAGAGAAGGTAATGTGGCAGGAGGAGTGACCATGGGCATTTAGGCTACTTCCTTATGTAATTACTTGTGCCTTCAGGACCCACTTGAACCCTTTCTAGTATATACCATTTCCACTTTATGATGGAGTGCTGCTGCACATGCCCAACTTTATGGTTTGGCAAGTCAGACAATACCCAGCTCATGATAGGCAACTCAGGTTTCATGGTAACTTGGTGGCCCATGGTTAAGCATTCAGTCTCTTCTAAGGCCCAGTAACATGCCAAAAGTTGTTTCTCAAAAGGAGAGTAGTTATTTGCAGAGGATGGCAGGGCTTTGCTCCAAAATCCTAAGGGTCTGCATTGTGAGTCTCCTATAGGGGCCTGCCAAAGGCTCCAGATGGCATCTCTATATGCTACTGACACTTTCAGCACCATTGGATCTGCTGGATCATATGTCCCAAATGTCAGTGCAGCTTGCATAGCATCCTGGACCTGTCGCAAAGCCTCCTGTTGTTCCGGTCCCCACTTCTTCTGGTCACTCAGTAAATGGGCCAGAGTAGCACACACAAATGAGAAACATGTCTCCATAATACAAAGAGGCCAACTAAGTGTTGTGCTTCATTTTTGGTTGTGGGGATGAGGGGTGAGTGGGCAGATGCAACAGCTTTTTCTTAACTGTAGAAGGGATCTCTTGATATACCCCACACCACTGGACACCTAGAAATTTCACCAAGGTTGAAGTCCCTTGTTTTTTTGTTGGATTTATCTCCCATCCTTTCTCAAGCAAATGCTTTACCAATAGGAAAGAGTAGTTGCTACTTCTTGCTCATTGGGTCCAATTAGCATGATATCATCAATATAACATACCAGTGTGATGTCTTACAGAAGGGAGAGATGATCAATATTATGACAATATTATGACATAGGCTGGAGAGTTGATATACCCCTGAGCCATATTGTTGGCCTTGCCAGTTGAAAGGAAACTGTTTCTGAAGGCCCTTACAAATTGCAATTGATAAAGAAGTATTTGCCAGATCAGTAGTACCAGGGCATGTGTTGATTTGCTCAAGCAATGATACCATATCTGGGATAGCAGCTGCAATTGGAGCCACCACCTGGCTAAGTTTATAATAATCCCCTGTCATTCTCCAAGATCCATCTGTTTTCTGCACAGGCCAAATAGGAGAGTTGAATGGGGATGTGGTGGGAATTACCATCCCTGAATTCTTTAAATCCTTGATGGTGGCACTGATCTCAGCAATCCCTCCAGGAATCTGGTATTGCTTTAGATTTACTATTTTGCTAGGTAGGGGAAATTTTAGTGGCTTCCAATTGGCCTTTACTACCATAATAGCCTTTACTCCACAAATCAGGAAACCAATGTGGGAATTCTGTCAGTTGTTGAGTATGTCTATTCCAATTATGCATTCTGGAAATGGGGAAATAATCACAGAATGTGTCCAGGGACCCACTGGATCCACAGTGAGATGGACCTGAGCTAAAAATCCATCAATCACATGACCTCCATAAGCCCCTACTCTGACTGCTGGACCACAGTGATGTTTTTGGTCTTCTGGAATTAATGTCACTTTTGATCCAGTGTCTAATAATTCCCCAAATGTCTGATTATTTCCTTTTCCCCGGTTATTCTGGTAAAAAGTTGTAGATCTCTTTGGGGAAAAGTTGGGAGGAAGATTAACACTATATATTTTGGCAGTACAAGATCCTTCCCTAAGAGGACCACACCTTCCCCTCATTCAAAGGTTTCTGAATCTGTAAACTGTCTCAATCTGGGAATTTATTAAGAGGTTGTGACTCTTCATTTCTATAATTCAAGCTAGGGTTTTGTTCACTTGACCTAGAGCTCTTCTGCTTATACAGATAAAGTAGGAATTTAGTAGACTGCCAAGCTATTTTACTTCTAGTACCCCATGTTTTATTAGCCAACAAAATAGATCTATACAAAATAGATCTATGTGACTCAGACTATTTTGGTTTGTGGCTTTGAGTCTGCTTTTCATTGTGGTAGCCATGCTTACCTTGTCTTTGGTGATTAAATGCTGCTTCTTGGCTTCTGCAAGCTTGGAATCTGATCATCCCCCATAATGTTTAAGGATCCTAGTTCCATGTCAGTAGTTCCCACATTAATATCTGACCTACAGAGAAGAGCAACCACAGAGCTCCTCAGGGAAGAAGGAGTAAGTCTCACAAATTTATTCTTCACAGTCCTGGTGAAAGGTGTGCCTTTAGACATTCCTGGGGTGGGTGGGCAGGTCTTAGATGGTAAATCCACTCTAGCATTCCAATCTCTCTAAGCCTTTGGATCCCCTCATCTACAGTATACCAGGGTAAATTTGGCATCTCAGACTCAAGCATTGTAGGCCATCTTTGGTCCATGTTTCAGCCAGCCACCCAAACAAACTGCTAGTGCCCTTTCTAACTCCTCAAGCTACAACACTGAATCCAGAATATCTGCTTAGTTGGCCAGTATCAATAAACTTAGCCTGACCCAATTTTATATTCCTTCCACCATTATCCCATGCCCTTAATATCCATTTCCACACATATTCCCCTGATTTCTATCTATACAAATTATAAACCCATGCAGTTCTTTTGAAGTATAGTCTACTTCCTCATGGTTTACACTTTGTACTTCACTTTTGGGGGCCTGTTGTGACTTTAGTGTAGTTATAGGTCTGGAAGAAAAGAGGGGTGGTGGGTAAGGAGAAGCATTAGAAGTGTCTTGCATGCCAATTACCTCAGGGCATTCCCTTACAGTTTCATCTAGTGAGGCAGGATTAATCTTTTCAGGTGGGGGTTGAATGGCAGACTATATATGACAGGGTAGAAGTTGAGTGATTGTCTTCTCAGGATGGGGAGGAGGTTAGAACTCCTTGGGGGCAGGCAGGAGTTTGGGTGGGGCAGGGTTGACATTGGGTGGTCCTCTCCTCTTGGCAGACTATTACAGGTTTATCTGTCAAAATCTCAACAGAATTTAGAGTTCAATGTCCCCACTACCATCACTATCAACCCATATGTCCTCCATCTCAATCCTCAGGATTCCACTCCTTTCCAATAAATGCCCTCACTTTAACAGCAGACACCCTGCAAGGTTCAGATTTAGTTTCCGTTTTAACTCTGCTATTTGCACAATGAGACTCTGAGTCTGGTTTTCAGAGAACTCAAGTCTGCAGCTGCACAAAACAAGATTATCTTTCAGAGCACACAAAGAAACTTTCACATCATTCACGTTGTGCTTAAGTTGCAAATTTGAAGCCTTCAACTCATCCCTCTCTTTTGTAACTGTATCCAGCATATTTAGGAACAGCCATCCAACATCACTGTATCTCTTAACACCAGAAAACACTGTTAAGGTGTTAAAAACACTCTCACCCAGAACTTTGCCTCTGATAAGCATGGAACTAGTCATATCCAGTGGTGATATTTTATGTATCTCTATTGCCAACTCATGCCATGAACAGTCAGTGGCCTCTTGACTATTGGAAACAGAGTCATTATCACCCTTGAATCTAATCAGAGTAGAGAGCCAATTGCAAAAATCCCAGAACCAATTCAGAAATCCCATTTTTAAGATTCTGTTTCATAAGAACTACTCCTGGTATCAAGCTCTATTAGCTAGGGTTCTCTAGGGAAACAGAACTGACAGGGAATATCTGTAAATAGTATGAGATTTTGTAAAATTGTTTCATGCAACCATGGGGATGCACAAATCTAAATTCTGTAGGGTAGGCTGCAAGCCAGGGGCTCCGATGAAGATCCTCTATGAGTTTCCTAGGAGATGCTGGCTGTCCAAAGTAGACATAGGAATTTTCTCTCTGAATGCTGAAACCACTCTCCTTTCAAGGCCTTTGACTGATTGGATGAGACGTCACTCATTGCTGACGGCAATCTTCTCAGTTGATTGTAGATGTAACCAGCCAGGTATGCAATCAACTAACTGATGTTTAAAGTGCATGAAGTTCCAGTTATTACAATTATCCTAGTGCTTGCTTGACCAAACAACTGGGCACCATTATCTGGCCGAGTTGACACATTAACCTAACCATCACACAAACCCTAATCAAATGAAGGCTCAGTGATTATGTTAATATCAGACAAAGTAGACTTTGGAGCAATGAATATTATCAGGGATAAAGAAGGTCATTTCATAATGATACAGGGGTCAGTGTATGAAGAGGAGAATATAATCCTAAATGTTTACCTAATAACAGAGCTGAAATATATGAAGCAGAAACTGATAGAAATGCAAGAAGAAATAAACAAATTCACTAGCATAGTTGGCGATTTCACTATTCCTATCTCGATAGCTGATAGAAAGAGTAGAGAAAAAAAATCAGTCTGCCAGATATGAAATCAATATTCAAAAATCAATTGTATTTCTCTACATTTACAAGAAATAATTTGAATTGAAATAAAAAAAATGAAGACAATGTGAACAACACCAAGAACTGACTTACTCTAGTTGACATTCATAGAACTCTTCACCCAACAACAATATAATATACATTCTTTTCAAGTGCAGACAGACTATTTACCCAGATAGACCATATTCTGGGCAATAAAACAGTCTCAATATATTAAAACAATCAGTCCTACAAAGTATGTTCCATAATAAAATGAAATTACATTAGAAATCAATAGTAAAATGACATCTTAAAAATTCTCCAAATATTTGGAAATATAATAATAATAATAGCAATAATAATAATAAGAAAACACCCCAACTAAAAAAAAAGCAAAAGACTAAAACAGACACTTCCCCAAAGAATATATGATGTTGGTAATTATCATATAAAAAGATGCTCAATATCTTGGGGAAATGAAAATTAAAACTACAATGAGATACCATTACACACCTATTAGAATGGTTAAAAAAATAAAAATAAAAAATAAAAAAGCCAAAAAATATCTGTCCCTAACAAGTATTGCTGAGGATGTAGAGGCACTGGAACTCTCACATACTTTTCTTTTTTTTTAGGAGGTGCCAGAGATTGGCAAACAGGCACTCAACCACTGAGCTACACCCGCTCCCCTCTCATATAATTTTCATGGGATATAAAATGGTACAAACACTTGAGAAAATTGACAATTTCTCAAAAATGAAATTACATCTACCATGTGATTCAGATATTCTACTCCTAGGTTTTTACCCATGAGAAACAAAGCATATGTCTATATAAAGACTCATACACAAATGTTCATAGCAGCTTTATTTATAATATCTACAAACAGTAAACAATCAAAAGTCCATCAACAGGTGATTGGATCAACAAACTGATACAACCATACAATGAAATATTTCTACCTACCAATAAGGAGGAATGAATCTATATAATGGATGAAGCTCAAAATAATTATGCTGAGTGAAAGAAGCCAGACAAAAAAGAGTGCATAGTCTTTTATTCCATTTATATAAAATTTTTGAAAATATAAACGAATCTATAGAAACTTTTCAGGAGTTGTCTGGGGATAAGGGAGAGAAGCTTGTGGAGAAAGGTGGCAGGGAGGATTTACAAAGAGGCACCAGGAAACAAACTTTTGGAGGTTATTTATACTTTTATTATCTTGATTGTGGTGATGGTTTCACAGGTTTATATTTATGCCAAAACCTTTATACTTTATGTATGTATAGTTTATTGCACGTGAATTATACCTCATAAAGCTATTACAAAACAATAGAGAAAAAGAACTCTTATTGATAACTCAATCATTTTTCTCCAAAGTATTTGCAGCCAACGTGCCCAGCCCACTATTAGGTGGTTGGTGGGAACAAAGAAAGAAGACATTTTTTTTTCTATCCAAGTGCTTACAATTCAGTTTTGGCAAGTAGTAGAATGGATAGGTGATTGTGTACATATGCAAAATAGTGTGAACTTATCTAAAGTATACTGATCACATGTAAAGTGCCAAGGTGACAATTTATTTTTACATTTGAAACTGAGCTATTTTCCTATGGAACTATGAAGTTGCTGCAACCCTCTGTCATCTTTGAAAAGAAATATTGCTCTTTAACCAAGAGTCTATGACACCTTTGGCTTTCATTAATTCATTTAACAAATAACTCTTAAACATCTACTATGCACCAGGCAGAGTGCTAGACATCTGCAACAAGATGGGGAGTAGGACAAGTCAGGTTTTTGGAGCTCGCAGCATTAAAATTCTTAAGTTTGTTGTGCGGTTAGCAAGTCACAACCATTCTGGGACCCTGCAGAATGCTGGGCTGGGGTACTGTGTAAGGAGAAAGTTCAACTAGTTCAGTTTTTTTCAAACTGTAAGTCACCACCCATTGGTGGTTATGAAAACAATTTAGTGGGCTGAGACTAAGCACTTAAAAAAAAAAAAGGAATAGTATATATAAAGAATACATCCTATACATTAAGAGTAAGTATAGTTTTGTGAAACATTTCAATTATGTGTATGTGCTTGCATGTGCACTGAATTGTGATGTAAAATATATTCCTTACTGTAGGTCATGGTCAAAAAAAGTTTGAGCAATAATTGGCTCAATGTATTCTCAGTTCTATCATTTTAAATAATTCTGATAATGAGGGAATTATGTTTGGAACCATTATTTATTTCACTGATCTTACTTTAAATCTCCCTAACTTGGATTCAGTTTTGGTCTTTTAGTGTAGATTTTCTACTCTATTTTTGCCAGGTATAAAGCTCTTAAGAGTAATTCTTAGGGCCTATTTGTCTTTTTTCATTCCCCTTGTACCTAACCCAGAACTTTTTCATTCCCCTTGTTCCTAACCCTAACTTCCTGCACACAGGAAGTTCTGCATAAATAATAGAATTTTTTTTAAAAGAAAGAACTTTGATTGAAATCATTAAGTAGTTATCAAGTACCTACTATGTGTAAGACAAGAACTTGCACTGTGCTGGGCATGCAAGGCGCTATGAACACAAATACCTGGGCTAACCTTTATTTATAGATCTTCAATTGCTCTTTCCAAACATTCCGAGGCTCCATTCAGAGTGTGAGTCCAGGCAGCCTCCTAAAAAGTAAGTTAGTCAGTTCCTGGGCCATAGTACAGCTGACAGAGCAATGCCACCAACCCATGGTATATAGCCTATACCATAAAGAAGTTAAGCAACATGGCAGTATCTGTCCCCTAGGCAGAAGACCTTCTCCTGCCTTCCCTCTTCCTTGGCCAGCTGAAGCAGTAAAACAGCCTGGTTTTCTAAGTGCCTAGATGCTCCTGACTCTGACCTTAGAGTTCTCACCTGAATTCCCACCTGGAGTTTTCTCCTCAGACTCCTATTGACCAAGAACACTCTCCCCTAGCCACTCAGGTCTCCATCAGCAGGTACCAAGAGGATACCTTCCACCAACCTCCAAACCTGCATCATCAGGAGTTCACAGGGGACTCATGAGCGCTGTGTGCTCCTGGCAAGTCTTCTAGCCCTTCCTCCCTACCCCGGTCTACTCCCAACACCCCCACCCTACTGCTATTGTCCCATCAGAACTAATCTCATTAGTCCTTTTATACCAGTCACGGCAAGAGACCAAGACTCCCTGGCTGGCCCTCCCTAATTATTACTCATTCCTGCAGATTCGCATCTCCATGCTGCTCAAATGTCACCATACCCATGAGCCAGCGAACCAGCTATTTAAAATGGCAGCCCCACCCCTTCACATCTCCTATTCCCTTTTGCTGTTTTATCTTCCTGCATAGAACATTTTACTACTAACATACTGTATACAACTTAATTTAGTTGTTTTGCCCATCAGAATATAAGCTCTATAAGAGCAGAGAATTTTATCTGTTCACAGCTGTATGCCCAGTGTCTAGAAGAGCATACAGTAAGCACTCAGTAGTTATTTTGGAATGAAGGAATGCATGCTGCATCAGCATTTAACTGCTGAAGGATGATTCTACAATTTCCTTCTTTATAGAAAGTGGGAACCCTAATTTTGGAATGTTACTTGGCACTCAGTCAATGGGGCTGTTTCTGAATTGCTTGAGGGTTGCTGTTTGGAGAAACATTTTACAAAATCCCACAGATCATGTGCCAGCTGCCTCTGACAACTTAGCCAGAACTGCACCTCCCCTGCACTTCCCCCAACAAAATCTTCTGGAAGACCCAAATGGCTGGAATGTGCCCTTGACAGAGGCTGGTCTCCTCCAGATGGGCCCTTCCTTCAGTTTTCCCCATCTCAGCAAATGGCACCACTGTTCATCCAGTTGCTCAAACTAAAGATGACGAATTATCCATGATTTCTCTCTGTTTGAATTCTAATTCATCTCCAAAACCCATCTCCTCTTCCTTCCCAATACATTCTGCATCTGAATGCTTTCACCACTTCCACCATTCTCACCCTAGTCCAAGCCAACACCATTGCTCTGCAGTGGCCTTATTATGTCCCCCCAAAAGATAGGTTCAAGTCCTAACCTCCCCAGTTCTGTGAATGTGATAAAATCTTTGAAGACATTATCAGTGAAGATGAGGTCAAACTGGACTAAGGTGGGCCTTAATCCAATATGACTGGTGTCCTTAGCAGAAAGGGAGAATTGTATATAGAGAGAAGACAGCTACGTGATGGTGGCAGAGGCTGAGTCATGTCACAGAATGCCATGGATTCCCAGCAAGCCACCACCAGAAACCTGTAGACTCTGAGGAAGCATGGCCCTGCTGGCACCTTGATTGTGGACTTCTGGCTGCCAGAACTGAGACAACACATTTCAGTTGTTGTAAGCTACCTAGTTGTGGTACTTTGTTATGGCAGCCCTGGCAAACTAAGACAGCCTCTACAGTTCATTCTCCAGATCTTTTATTTGTTTATGGTTCACATTTTCAAAGAACACTTACTGTAATGGTTGGCCAATTTGATGTAATTATGAATTCCAAAAATATGATTGGATCATGCCTGTAATCTGATCTGTTAATCTGGGTGTGATTGAATTATGATTAGGGCGTTGACTGGGCCATGTCAGTCAGTAGGGCGTTGAGCCCCACCCCCTGGTGGGTGGGGAATTGAATATAAAAGGCAAGGCAAAGAATAGAGTTGAAGCAGTCTTTGAGAAGCAGCTTTGATGTTGGAAAGAAGGCCCCAGGAAAAGAGAAGAGAGCCGTTCACCTGATCGCCTACAGCTGACCTTGTGGAGGAAACAGGAGCTAAGCCCGGAGAGAAATGCAGCCCTGGGAAGAGAGGAAGCCAAGAAGCCTGAACCCTGGGCAAACGTCGGCAGCTGTCTTGCTCCAACACGTGACAATGGACTTTGGTGAGGAAAGAAACTTGTGCTTTATGGCCTGGTAACTGTGGACTTCTACCCCAAATAAATACCCTTTATAAAGACCAACCCATTTTTGGTATTTCACATTAGCACCCCTTTGGCTGACTAATACACTTACTGACCCAGGAAAATGGTGAAATGAAATATTACATGAAAAGAGTCAGAAATAAAATGGAATTAACAGTACTATCCAAGTGTGAAAATATGTGTGGAGATAAAAAGCCTGGAAAGAAAAGACATGGGTATTTTAAGAGTAGTTATATCTGAGTGGTGGAATTATGGATGGCTTGTATTTTATTCTTTATATTACTTAGTATTTTGTCAAAACTCTAAAATGAGCATGTACGGGTAAAGAAAAATGAACATTAATAAGAAGAATGTTGAGTGACCAAGGAGGCAGCACTAATGATGACCAAATCTATTTAATTTAGTAGATTTGACATTTTTACTGTAATAATTTAATTGAAGTTGGACTCGACTCACTTTTACTGATCACCTCTTGTATCCCAGTCACCTTGCTAGGTGCTTTCCCCAGACTTTATCTCTGTGAGGAAGGATTTATTCTGGTTTTATAGAAGAGAAAATGTATTCAGAGAAGGTAAATAGCTTGTTCAAAATCACTCAGCTGATAGAAGAAGACACGGTCATCACTAAAGCCCAGTCTCTAGACAGTGTGTCCAAGGCTCATCTCACTACCTCACCCCTCTCTTCTCTTACCCCAATGGCTGGTGTCCAGGCCAACATAGTGGAGGCTTCCTGGGAGGGCTGAGCAAAGATGACAGGAGAGAAGTTATTAGCACAATTAAGGAAAAAAAACGGTTTGGTGAAAACATTGACACTCAATGTAAATCAAGTGAATAGACATATTAAAACTTGAAACTTATTAGTAATGTGGATTTAATTGTCACTCATAAAACAACATAAAGTAAAATCTTTGCTTGTTCTACTTCCTTGTCCTATAAAAACAAGGAGTTGGAGATCTGGAAAGAGGGAAATGGGTTAGCTTCTGTCATTTCCATACAAACACCACCAGCACAGGGAAGCACAGAGAAGAGGAGAGAAAATGAGAGTAATTTCCTTTGGAGCTCCAGAGAGAATAATCTTTGAAAAATGCAAGTCACTTCCCATAGTATTCAGAATAACATCCACATGCCAAGTGCCCCCCCAGGTCCGAGCCTGCCAAACTTGGCCAACCTCTCACAGAGCTCCAGCCTTACCAGTCGTTGAACTCCCAGAGATCATTCCCCTCAAGGTCTTCACTGTTCCTGCTGTCTGGACTGCATTTCCCTCAGATCTTTGCACCACCGCCTCCCTCTCATCATTCCCATTTCAGTTGAATCGGAAGGAGAAGCCTTCCGCGATGGTTAATTTTATGTGTCAGCTTGGCTAGGCTATGGTGCCCAGTTGTGTGATCAAACACTAGTCTAGGTGTTGTTGTGAAGGTTATTTGGTAGATGCGACGAACATCTACAATCAGCTGACTTGAAGTCAAGGAGAGGGCTCTCAGTAATATGGGTGGGCCTCATCTAAACAGTTGAAGCCCTTAAGAGCAAAAAAACCTGAGGTTTCCTGGAAAAGAAGAAATTCTGCCTCAAGACTACAACATCAACTCGTGAGTTCCCAAACTGATGGCCTGCCCTACAGATTTAAGATTGCCAGCCTCCACAATTGCATGAGCCAATTCCTTAAAATAAATCTAACATACACATACACACGTCTATATGTAAAGGCATAGCTACAGGTTACAGTATCCTATTGGCTTTGTTTCTTTGAAGAACGCTGAATGATGTACCTTCTAATGACTTCACCTAAGATACCCCTACACACCCCACTGCCATCACTCTTCACCTCCTTACTCCAATCTCTTTTTAAAGCAGATTTTTTTACTATATAATATGGTGTTCAAAGAACATACAAAGAATATATGCAAAGAATATGTAAGTTATGAAGCATGATCATGTAATGACTACCTGTGAACCCACCAGCCAACTTAAGATCAAGAATATTAAGGATACATGATTCAGTGTAGCACTTATTACTATCTGAAACTGTATTGTGTAAAATATGTGTAATGATGCCTCCCTCTTATGAATTCAAGAGAGGGAAATGATGAAAGCATACTGAGCAAGTTATTTTGCCATTTTGAGACTCAGTAAATAGAGACTGTAATACCTACTTGTAGGAGACTTAGGTTAGAGATAACAAGCCTTCTCACCTCCCTCTACCCTGACGCCATCTGAAAGGGGCAGAACAATCTGGGGAGGGGATCTGCTGTCAGGCCTTCCATGGTGGTAAGCAGGGAGGGGAGAAAGGAAATCAGTCCCGGGTCTTACTGGGTGCTTGGAAGTAGGTGCAGGACAAGTACCAGCCTGGCGTGGCTCCTGCACATCACAGTGTCTTTACTCTTCAATCTTTTTTCTCCCTTTCAGCAAGTCCCCTTGCAAGTACCTTGCATTAGTGATGAGGGGAACAAGGGCGTTACTCCTCATCTCCTCTCAACTGCCCCTCTCAAGCCCCTCTCAACTGCTATCCTGCTTGACTTGAAAGCTACATCCTTTCCCCATTTCTTTCACTGTTAAAAAGACAAGAAAGTTTCAATGGTGTCTATTCGATTATGTCTAACGTGTTTAAGGTTATAGTGATGATTCATTGATTTTTCTCCCTGATTTTGAATTAGAGCCAGATATTTAATACCAAAGTTTTAATAAAAGAAACATGTTTGAAAAGGCAGAGTCAATTTAAGAAGTAGGCCTTAGACTCAACACAAAAAGCATAAGCAACAAAAGAAAAAAATAGATAAATTGGACTTCAAACTTTTGTGCTACAAATGATACCATAAAAAAATGTGAAAAGACAACTCACAGAATGAGAACAAATATTTGCAAATCATGTATATGATAAGGCACTGGGTATCCAAAATATGTAAAGAACCCTTACAACTCATACAAAGGTAATAGGGTGGTATATGGGAATCCTGTTTTTTATGCGTGATTGTTCTGTAAACCCACAGCTTCTTTAATAAAGAAAAAGACACCCCATTTTTAAAAAGGGCATAGGACTTGAACAGACATTTCTCTAAAGATATATAAATGACCTATAGGCAGAAAAAAAGATTCTCATCAACTTTAGTCATTAGGGAAATGCAAATCTGAACCACAATGAGATATCATTTCATACTCACTAGAAATAATCAAAAAGGCAGATGATAACAAAACCTGGTGAGGGTTTGTAGAATTAGAACCATCATACATTGCTTGTGGGAATGAGAAATGGCACAACTGCCATGGATAGCAATTTGGCAGTTCCTTAAAATGTTGAACATAGAGCTACCATAGGACCCAGAAATTCTACTTCTATGATATATTCAAGAGAAATGAAAATATACTTCCACATAGAAATTTATACTCATTATTCAAAATAGCCAAAAGTAGAATTAAGCCAAATGCCCATCAACTGATTGGTTAAATAAAATGTGTTTTATCCATACGTGTGTTAGTTTGAGGCTTTTGTGGATTTCAGAAAATTTTGTTGATAAATTGGCCCCTTCCTGTGGGTGTGGGACCCTTTGAATGGATTGGATTCAGTTGAGGGCCATTTGATTGGATTGCTTCAGTGAGGCGTAGCCCAGGTTGGGTCTTAATCCTCTTGCTAGAGTTCTATATAAAACAGAATGAATATACAGAGAATAAAGGCCACAGACATAGAGAAAAAATCCTAGCAGTTGAGAACAAAAGGCAAAGACGGAGAAGCCAGAAGGTAAAAGCAGTGGAGCCTGGAGGAGAAGGCAGAGACTGGCAGATGCCACCATTGTGCCCTGCCATGTGCCCGATCGCCTACAGCTGCAGCTCGGGAAGAAAGCATCTCCTGATGAAGCCTTGATTTGGACATTTTTCTCAGCCTTGAAACTGTAGGCTTTTAAACTAATAAATCCCCGTTGTAAAAGCCAACCCATTTCTGGTATATTGCCTTGGCAGCTTTTAGCAAACTAAAACACAACAGAATATTACTTAGCAGTAAAAAGAAATGAAGAATTGATACATGCTATAACATGGATGAACCTTGAAAGCATTATATTAAGTGAAAAGAGCCAGACACAAAAGGCCACATATTATATTATTTCATTTATACGAAATATCTATAATAGGTAAATTTATAAAGACAGAAAGTAGATTAGTGATTGCTTAGGGTGGGGTGTGGGAGGAGGGATGAGGGGGAGTGAGGAATTACTATTAATGGGTACAGTGTTTCTTTTAGGGGGTATGAAAATATTCTAAAATTAGACTGTGGTGATGGTTATACAGTCCTGTAACCATACTAAAAAATACTTCCTTTAAATGGGTGAATTGCATAGTATGTGAATTTTATCTCAGTAAAATTGTTTAAAAATAAAGTAGCCTAATGATCCAGAAGCCAATAGATAGTGGCAGAAAGTAGATACTACCCCAAACAGTGGGGCTCCCGAGGGCTCTGGAGACACCCCCATTCTATGGTCATGGCAGATAGCTCCAGTGCTGGAGTTGGTAGGTTTACGTCCAAGGGACTTGAATCTCTGGGCTATCCATGTGCCAGCTGGGCCCTTTGCCTCGGCAGAGTTGCAACATCTACTCTCCAATTCACTGGACTCACCCAGGACAACTAACAAGGAGGTGGGGATGGACAACCACCACATCAAGAAACTGAGAAAGTCTACAACTGCAAGCAAGTGAGTCCCATCCATCAGCCATATGGGATCAAAGTCCCCTCTCAATTAGAGGTGGTGTGGGCATCACCATCGCAGAATCCTCAGGATTGGGGAATAAAATATGGACTAGAGTGGACTTGCTGGTATTCTACTATAGACTTATTGTGATTCTAGCAATGGAAGAAATTATATCATTGATGTGGAGACAGTAGCCACTGGGGGTGCTGAAGTCAGGCGGAGGGAAAAAGAGGTGTAATATGGGGGCATTTTCAGCACTTGGAATTGACCTGAATGACATTGTAATGACAGATATAGGCCATTATATATCCTGCCATAACGTACAGAATTGAGTGGGAGAGAGTGTAAACTACAATGTAAACAATAATCCATGTTTAGTGGCAATGCTCCAAAATGTGTTCATCAATTGCCATGAATGTACCACACTAATGAAAGAAGTTGTTAATGTGAGGAAAATTGGGAAGTCTGGGGAGTAGGGCATATGGGAATCCCTTATATTTTTTTATGTAACATTTTAGGTAATCTAAGTATCTTTTAAAAAATAAATAAAAAATAGTGTCAGGATCAGAGTACAAAGTAAATTTTTACCCGTGTTCTGGCACAATAAACAGATCAAGCAGAGAAAACTCCCTGAATAGAAAGTGTGGCAATAATACTCATCATCACATTACTAATAGTAAAAACTAAGAGGGAGTGAACTTTATGGTTAACAAAGCACTTTCACATTTGAGTGAATCTTTTCCCTCGCTTGAATCACAGGAGGCAGGCATCCTTACGTGTATTTTACACCTGAGGGACCTGTGGTTGAGGGACTAACGAGGTCAACGAATAGTAAATGCTGGAGCTGGGAGTGGAGACCTGGTCCATCTTATCCCAAATCTGCTCATTCCACTAAGCCTGGAGAGGGCAGTGGCCATGTTCTGTCTTGTTTCCGACTGCATCCCTGTGCCTAGCAGGGTGAATGAAGAGATGAATGAGTAGTAACCTCTATCCTTTGAACTCTTTGACCAGGTAATGCAAACCGTGGCTCCAGCTCCTCCTAGAAAATGGAGACAAGAAGGAAGTTGAGAGACACTCTGGGAGTGTAACATTGTGGGGTGCCAGCCAACAGCCCAATCTCTTCACAGGAAAAGGGAATATTTCAGAACTGAAGGCTTCCCATTTCCTTGGACATTGTGCATGGCCCTCAGCGAGCCATTGCCCTACTGGAAGCTTCCTCAGGGACACCTGGATCATCTCAACTGCCAATCTCTCCAGACTCCAGCCTTCCTAAATTCCTTGCCAGCATCTGTGCCCCAGAGAGAAGCGGCATACCCCAAGGCTCAGGCCTCCCCATAGCCAGTCTGTGCTGAGCCAGGCACTATGGAGCAGGTGTTGAGTGATCTCACAAAGGAGATCCAGTCTCTCATTGGCAGGAGTGTCTTTCCTGATGGACCCTGAATGGGACAGCGGTGGCTTGCTTTCTGCCTCCCTGGAGGGCTTGTCCCTTCTGTCAAGCTGACTGGAGTTTCAGGTGGTAGTAGAAGCAAAGGAACTTTGCTTGCTGAGGTTTTCCTTCCTCCATGGGCCAGAAATTGAGGAGCCAGCTATTCTTTTGGGAAGAGCCTTGGATCTGGAATCACACAGACCTGGATACAAAACCCATTTCTGCCATTTACCTTAGTGAACTCTCTGATTTAAGCTCCTCCTCTATCAATCTAGTTTTCTAGGGCTGTATAACAAAGTATCACACACTAGGTGGCTTAAAACAACAGAAGTTTATTCTCTTATAGTTCTGGGGGCTAAAAGTTTAAAACCCAGGTGTCAGCAGGCCCAGTAGGGGAGAATTCTTTCTTGCCTCTTCCTAACTTCTGGTGGTTTGCTGCCTGTCCTTGACATTGCTTGGCTTGTGCTGCAGCACTTCAATTGCCTTTGTCACATTGCATTCTCTGGGTGTCCAAATTTTCTTCTGATAAGGACCAGTCATATTGGATTAGGGCCCACCCTAACCCAGTTTGGCCTCTTCTTAACTAATCATGCCATCAAAGACCCTGTTTCTAAATAAGTTCACATTCACATGGAGGGGTTTTAGGACTTGAACATATCTTTTGGGGGACACAATTCAACCCATAACACCTACCAAATGAAAATCTCACAAGACTGTAGTGAGAGAAGTGAAGGCATGAGCAGGTAACTGAGCCTGGGACCCGTAGGCAGAGGGGTCCTGAACTAACCAATAGGAAGAGGGATCCTGAGTCAACCACTATGTTAAGAGAGTTTTCAACCAATAGAATCTATTCCTTTAATTAATAGTCAGCCAATCAGCATCTCCCAGTTAGGATACCCTATTTACATAATATGCTATTCTGGTTTTCAAACCCTAACCAATGCCCTTGCTCAGAACCAGTGATTGACCAATCAGAGTATCGCAACTGGGGCTCCACCCCGCCCCCCCAGGGGCGGTGACACAGCTAAACTATATCAAGAGCGGCCCTGAAGCCCTGGGCATGCATTCCGTTTTTGCCCCTGCCAAAGGAACGACTATCAGAGAATGCCAAGCTGAGAACGCAGAGCTGAGCTGCAAGGAGGAACATCGGGCTGTGAGCCAAGCTGCGATGCCAAGTCATGCGCTTCCTCTGGAGCCTTGGCCAGGTTTGTGCCTTGGCCCAGGGTTGAGCTGTAACACTGAAGGCACTTCCACTGGTGCCTCGGGCCAGGCTGGTGCCAGGCTTGTGCTCCCGCAAGGCTTGAGCTGCAACACCAGGGGACATTTCCATTGTCACCCTGACCAGGCTCAAGCTGTAACAGAGCAGATTAAATAAAGTGTGATTGTACCCAGGTCGTGTTTCTTCATTCTGAAGTCCATCCGAACCAGAGAATAAACGTGGTGACAACAGGAAGTAACTTACCCAAGGCCCACAGCTAGTAAAAGGCGGAGCTTGGATTTGAACACAGGAGTCTCGACTCCACCTCTGTTTGTGGTCAAGTGAGAACATGGATGGATAGAGATGTCTAAGCCACACAGGAGAAGCACTAGCCCTGATAAATGCCGATGCCTCTGCCAGGACTGGAAGCTGGGAAGGAACACTTGGGTGCAGATGAGGTTTGTGTCTCCCATTAGGGCAAAGCATGTGCTCTCTGTGCCCTTAGCAGGGTTTCTGACTTGGAAGCGTTTCTGCTTTGCAGGCTCAGCAGCGGTAAAGGCTGACTGTGGCTCTGGATGTGGAGGAGTTGCTGGTCAGATAAGTATCTGCCTAAGCACATCCCTGGCTTGGCTCCTTTCACAGCCCTTCTGTTTCACAACCATTGCTGCATTCAGGCCACACCAAGAATCCGACAGTCAGCTTGGATTATTTAGGCCCCAAATAGGGTTGTTCCTGTGATGAATCCACTTGGAAGGCTACTTAGAACTGAATGACTTACTCTCCTCCTATTTGATGGTGGGTTCTGCCCACCCAGGGACGGAAGGTGAGGGTTAGAAGTAGAAACATCATCTGGAGACTAGGACAGTCCACGATTTAATCCTGGCTTCCCTAATTATTCTGGGTGACATTTTATCATGTTACTTAACCTCTATGTTTCATTTCACACTTTCTGTAAAATGAGGACAATAATACTCTGTTCTAAAATTGTGAGGAGGTTCAGCATACACTAGGTAGTATAGTGGTGTGCCTGGTGCTGAGTAGGTCTCAGTAACTGGGAGTTCCTTCTTCCCTTCGGAGTGACTCCTTTCTTGGCAGTGGAGTATGTCCACTTAAAGAAGGAATCGGACTCTAAACACCTTGAACCTAAGATGGTTAGTTCAGACCCACTAAGTTCTCTGATCTATATAGGAGTTGGGGTGGGGAGGGGAAGGACAGGGAAGCGTTGGCAATGTTTAAGGCAAGGAGAGGAAAAAGCCGGATGGGGATGTGGTATAACAATAGCAATACTGAAAATAAGTGCCTCATTTAATCAAATGTGCATGAGATGCTGGGCTAGGAGTTTTACGTATATTATTTAACTTACTCCGCCTCTTATCTTCATCTCCATTTTACAGACGAAACATCCGGACGACAAATTTGTTGACAAACCAGCAGCTGAGATTTGCACTTACATTTCATTCCCGTGCTCCTGGGGAAGGGCGTGAGGAGTAAAGAGGGCAGGACCTCGGCTGGGTGGCTCTGAGATTCCTCTCTTGAAGGCTGAGCTGACTCACGCCCCTTCTCCAGGTCCGGGTCTTTCCTGTTCTTGAGCCATACCTGGCCTCGCCTTCCAGGGGGCCTGCCTCCCATCTGTGAGCCCCTCGAAGGCAGGGCCACAACTGTCTGCTCTCTGGCTCTGCCAGCTCCCAACATGGGGTCATTAGTGTTGGGCAAAGGAAGTGATTTCCCTCATGACACAACACCCTGATGTAGATCTTGTAGGTCTTGTCACCGTTCACAAAGTGCTTTCACTTCCATTATTCTAGGGACCTTGGTGACATCCTGGACTCCCCACTCCTCCTCTCTGCTGACACCTAATTGGACACTGAGTCCTGCCAATTCTACCTTTCAGGTGTGCCTCACCTGGGCCGCCTTCTCCATCCCCACAGCCACTGCCTGGAGTTGGGTCTCTTCATCTCTCTCACACAGAGATTTGTGCTCTGCTCACCTTTCATCTTGCCCCACCCAATAGCCAGAGAAATCTTTCTTAAGTCAAAATCTACTCACGTCTCTCCTGCTGCCCTTAGAACAAAGCGCAGCCTCCACAACAGGGTATGAGCCCCTCCACACCCAGTCTTTGTCTCCCTGTACCGCTGGCTCCTGACCCCACTTCTCATTCTCTCGCCAGGTCCCAGCCCTCCCCCACCCCATTCCATGCCTGCCTCCCCGCCCCCCATGGCCAGGAGCACCCCATGGTGCAGGTGCCTGAGTCACCTGGAGATGTGCAGGACAGTGCAGGGCCCCAGGCGCTTTGCATCCCTCCCTTCACATCACTGCCTTGCCCACACAAGCACTCTGTCTCGCCTGGTGATGTCACTGGCCTCGGTGCATGGCAAGCTGGAAAAGGTGCCTCATGCCAGGCTCCTGGCAAGAGGCAGGGAGGTGGGGAGGGATGGACATGTGCCCAGTCTCACTCCAGAGAGAGAAGACGTTATGGCATAAACGAAGTGAAGAAAGATCTGGTGTGAGGCACAGTGGGGACGGTCCTCAGGCCCCTTATTTTCCAGTGCCATACGGTCCCCACAGCCTCCTGAGTAAGAAATGGGCATGCACCTTTTGGTAAATAATATCACTAATAGCTAACATAAGTTATTTGTTAAATAAAATACTTGCATAGTGCATTCTTCCTGTCAGGTACAAGAAGCCCACATGAATTTATCTGAGGAAGGTTGCTATTATCATTCCCATTTTACAGATAAGAATATGGAGACACAGAGCAGTTAAGTAATTTGCCTAAAGTGACACAGCAAAAGTCAATGGTAAAGTCAAGAACTGGCTCCTGAGTCTGTGCTCTTAACCTCTATGCTATTTTGCCAACTTGCTGGAGTCAGGCCTGTGACCACTTCATTTATAGCTCACTTGTGAGTATTCACCTCCCTTAACGTATCACACATAACATACATGCACACACACTCATCCAACAAAAAAATCCAGATTCTAGTGTTGGAAGCAGGGTAAGTCCTATTATTACTGCCAGTTTACAGATGTGAAAACTCAAAAAGGCCAGGCCATGCCCCACGTGAAACAATGAATAAGCAACAGGACTGTTATGGGAATCTAGGCATCCCACAGAGGCAGGGTCCGCAGGCCGTGGGCACACCACAGTCACAGGGAGGCTGCAGCGTCAAATCTGCCATTGAGCTAAGCAGGAAATTCCTTGGGAAAAGGCTACACATCTGGCCCCTAGAAACCTGATGGGAGTATGGTTGGTGTGAGTGAGGAGCCAAACTGAGGAGTGGGTGGGGTGGTAAGACACGGAAGAAGCTGGAATAGACCCCTTGTTCAAGAAGTCGGTGTGAGAGGAAAGGAGGCGGCAGCCTGGGGAAGCACTTGTGCCCTCTGCTTGCGTCTCCCTCCTGTGCCTTCTCCTGCCTGCTGTCTTTCCTCCCCTCTGGCTGGCTCTCTATCGCCTCTTTCCCGGCCCACTGCCTCTCCCTTTTCTTTTTCCTTAACCCCAAAATCCATCTCTCTGTCTGTCTCCCTTATTTCCCATCAATTCCTTTCTATTGCCTAGACCCTTCCTATAGCTTTCTGCCTCATTTCCCTTCCTCTCTTTTTCCTCTTTCCCCATCACATGTTCTATATCCTGGAGCAATAGGACAAGCTGGAAAAGGTGCCTCTGCCAGGCTCCTTTATTTACTGAATAAAGTTTTAGGCCATTTGTTTTTACGTTTTACTCTTTCTCTCTAAAAAAGAAACAGCTCTCTCTCTCCACAAGGGAAGCGCTTTTTAAATGTCACCCTTGACATTTATGGGGGAACCAGTGGCTCCCAAGAGGAAAGAGGATCCTCAGCGCTGGGTGAAGGTGCTAGGGAAAGGAGAGGATTTCTGGGTGAGACAGGAGAAGGGAGGCTGTTTTCCTTAGTTTTGCTTCTAGCAAGGCCGGCACTCATGAGATCACACAGCATGCCCAGCAAGGTGCTAAAAAATAATTGCCCTCAAAGAAGACGTAACGAATAAATCTCTCTGCCTGGCAGGGAAAATTTAAGTGTGTCAGCAAAACGTGCCGGCAAAGTATCCCTCCAGCTCGGAGCCCTGAGGACAGCCCTGCTTTGCTCGCCCAAAACAGGTCAGGTGAGGAGCCCTGCCAGCCGCAGAGCCCACCCTCAAGGCCACCCTCAGAGCAGGTCCCCGGGCCTCAACGCCTTTCTGGGAGCAGAAAAGGAAGTCACCCTAGTACCTCCTGCACACACACACTATGGATAGGTGTCGGAAACATTCCTTGGCGTTGTACGAGCCAGCGGTGCTGCCATTTGGATCCCTGGACCTTTCCTTCATCCCTGGTTCCCCGGGGACCCCGCAGCCAGCAACAGGGGTTCTTAAGGACTGTGATTTGGCTGCAGGCCAGTCCCTTCAGCCCACCTCCGTGCCGGGAGGCTGGCATATTAGAAGCCTCGTGGGGTTTCTGCATAAATTCCGGCGTAGAGTCGAAGAGCAGCCCCTTGTGCCTCTGCTATGCTTGGAGGCGGGAATCACCGCTGTCCTGTGCACTTCTTACCCGGCCTTATCTGAAGTCCTTAAATTGCTTTTTGTCAAACAATGAGTTGGTCACTTTCTTGACACAGCTGACAGAAGAGGTTTTCCGCCATCTAATAGGGAAAAAAAAAAGTCTAGTTTGACTTTGGATTTATTTCCTAGGACCAGATACTTTCATCAGTGAGTCACTTGCTGACTTCCTTCCAAAAGACACGAGGCAACGGTTGGCACTTTGGGGTGTGCTTGCACACGAGGGCACGCAGGCTGCTCCTGCGCAGGGTGAGGGCAGGGACAGACAGACACCCACATCCAGGTCAGCTGGCACCTGGGAGCCCCTGGAGGGAGCCTGGGGTCACGCTGTAAAGTTGAGAGGCAGTGAGAAGCAAGGGGAAGGCGGTAAAAGAATCGGAACGAAGGAGAAGGAGGAGGAGCACATCCTTCCTGAGCGCCTGCTTCTAGGTTCCCTCTCCTAGCGCGATCCCGCCAGTACACGGCCTTACACACAGAGCCGCAGTGCATGTCTGAGAAGGCCTGCTGAGTCCTGAGTCAGAGTTTGTTGGTCCTGCCGATCTGCCCATAATATTTTCATTTCTTCTGGAAATTGTCTTAGTTTGGGTGAAACAGGGCAGTGAATACAGCGCCACCCCCCCCCCCAAAGGTACTGTGGGCGACTGGAGTGCAAGCCCTCTGAGCAACTCTGGGAGCCAGCCCAGAACATGCACTTCAGTGTTACCCTACCTAAGGAGCAAGGGAAATGGGTTCTTCAGCCACCCTCCCATCAGTCATCCATTGAGAGCTGCTCCCAGGGGAAGGGGAAGTTGTTAATTCCCAGCACCTGGCCTGCTGCCTGGGCAGGTATGCTCCATCAGCAGAGAAAGGCCTCGGGCACCAGCACCCAGGTGCTCAGTTGGAAGTAGGCTGGACTGCATGGGTATGGAAAAGGCAGGGGGCTACGGGGGAGGGCATAGGCAGCATTTGCCACCATGGTATGTGGAGGCCCAAAGCTGGGCACTGGGTCCCCAATACAGCCAGGAAAAGAAAGACCACAGAGCATCTTGGACCCACTGATCCAACCATTTTGAACTTTTAATTTTGGCTCGATGACATCTTTGGTCTTGAAGGTCTGTGGAATAACTGATGATATCCACAGATGGGAAAAAGGAAGGAAAAACAGACAAACTAGAAGAAGCAAATGGGGAGGAGAAAGTGAGAAAGAAAAGCAGGAGATATGTAACCTACATAAAAGCATGAAATATAGAATCAGCGAGACTTCCATGAAACATTACGTGGGCTACACAGTTGTTGTAGCTGGTGGATGTCTGGGGAGGTGGTACAAGAAGCAGCCATGGGGAGACAGATTTCTGAGAAGTTGGTGAGAAGGTCCCAGGCAGCATTCAGCCCAGGTTGTTATGTTTTCTTTTCTTTTTCTGGCTAAATCAAGAAGGCCTATTACTTAACCTCTATATCAGTCAGCGTTCTTCAAAGGAACAGAATCAATAGATTTATCAATCTCTTCATCTATCTATCTTAGATTTATTTTAAGGAATTAACTCATGCAATTGTGGGGGCTGGCAAGTCTGAAATCTGTAGGGCAGGCTGGAAACTCAGGCGGGAGTTTTATGCTGCAGTCTTGAGGCAGAATTTCTTTTTCACCAGGAAACCTCAGTTTTTGCTCTTAAGGCTTTCAACTGATTGGATGAGGCCCACCTGCATAATTGAAAGTCATTTCCTTAAAATCAACTGATTGTAGATGTTAATCACTTCTACAAAATATCTTCACAGCAACATCTAGACCAGTGTTGACCAAACTGGGCACCATAGCTTAGCCACGTTGACATATAAAATTAACACGGAATGAAGAGAGTGCTATACCTCCAACATATCTATGATGGGACAATTAGCAATTAAGAATAGAAGTTGTTAGAGCCTTAGAATCACAATAGTCTATGTAGTTGAGGAGTCTGGCAGGAGCTTTTTGGCCCAGAGTGGTGCCCAGTATGATGCAGACCAGCCATGGCTGCCAGACACTGGGTCATTATGGGTCCCAGGTGTGTATCTGCAGACACGGCATATCGGGTCAACTGAGGAAGAGGGTCTGAGCAGGTCAGCACTATTACTATGTCAGCTTTTCCTAGTTTGAAGGTTCCAGGGAGGTGGATCTGGGAGCACAAAATGATGTTAAATTGGACTCTTCCTGTTGACACCATTTTGGCAAGGAAGCCCTAACGTTGACGACATGGATGAGAATTATCCACATATCTGAAGAGAGGTGCTAAACACATCCATGCAGTTCTTCCCAAAAGTTAGTAAAAACAGGTCCAGCAACTACCACCAATCCAGGCTTAAATAGAGGACAACCAATTTGGTAGGGTGTTCTTTAAGAGAGTCATTGAGGCAAGGAGCTATCAGCTTAGCAGGAAGTGCTGTGATGTTTCCTCTCTCCTTCCCACCATCCCCAAATCAAGGGTAGGGGCACAGATAGGAATTGAGACTGAAGGAAAAGAGAGCTGGTATCTCACAGTCCTGATGAGCTGCAGAAATTGTGGGTCCATCTTGAGGGCTTATTGGAAGAGAGTGACATTTGGTCCCTGGAGTCTGGGGCTATGCTTAGATATAGACCCTGATACCTGATTCCCTTTCCTCTTCCTCGCCTCTGATTTCCACTAAATTAGAAAGTCAAGAGGGTGGCTGGAACCACCCACCAAGGCAGAGCAAAGGGAATGAGCAGCCAAAGACCAGCTCTTGGTAGGTAAAGGAAGAGTGATTTTCCTTTAGGGTAAATGTAAATGGGGAAGATAACTTGGCTTGAAACACTGGGTTGAGGCTCTGCTGGTTTAGAGGTGTTGGCAGTAAAGGGCTGCAGGGTCTTGGATGGGGATAGGAGCTGAAGGGAGATAGCAAGATGTTGGCCAGAGAATGCATTCCTCACCCAGAGGGAAGCTACAGCAGAGCCAGCCTTTTGAACACGTACAGCATCCAGAGGTTGTCAACACTCAAGAGAAAAGGACATGTAGGGCAGGGAAGAATGACTACTCCTCCTCTCCCTGTCCAACCCTACAGGAATCAACAGCAGGAAGTGGGAAGGAAGGGAAGAAAGAGTGAAAGAACCCACTGTGCTTCTCTTACCCTCTGCAGATCCCCAAGCCACAGACAGGTGGGCCTAAGCTTAGAGGAACTGGGTGTATGATTCAAATTTTAAATCAGACTGGACTCTTTAATACACAAAAATGACCAGAAAGCCATGAAGGGAAGGCAGCGTGATTGAAGACTGAGAACAGAGAAAAGTGGAACTGCTTTCTGTTTGTACAACCTTTGAATCCAGACTGTTCAATCCACTGGTTTACAGAAGTGAACACCAGATCTACACCATAGTGACACTTTATTTAGCATTGGTGCACGTGTTACGACTAGTACCTGTTTTTTCAGATGAGGGAATTAAGGCAGAAACAGGCCTTGAACTTAACTCTTCATTTTCCTAATACAGGCAAAGCTCCTCTGCTCCCTTTCTTTATGGCAACAGTTAGAAAAATGTCCACATTAATTCTACAGATGCTACTCTTGAGACCAGAGGAAGAACATTCTAGGAATTTGCTTTGTGTCCTTCTTTGCCCCAAGCTTAATGACTTGACAGATCTCTTCTACTTCCTATTCCTCAGGAGTGCTGTGCTTTGGGATGCTGGCATCAGAGGCAATTTAGACCCAAAGGCCAAGGCTAGTTGCTCTTATCACCATCTCCATCTGTAAAATGGACAGAAATATTTCTGGTGGGAAGATAATTAGAGCTTTGTGAGGCCTTGGAGGGTTGATGAAAGCTGGGTAAGTGCTATAGCAGATAAGATCAATGTGGAGCAGCAGACTTCCTCCCCACCCAGCCCTGGCCATATACCTTGAAAGGGTGAGGCAGAGAGTGGGGGAACAGCTTGGTTTTGGTGTGCTGGCCACATTGCACTGGCCATGTCCACTTTGACCTAACACAGAAGAGCCTTTTGGTGTGCCTCCTTATTCCTTTGTTTGGAGGAGAAGGCCCATTACTGGGTGTTCCCATTCTCATTTCCTGGGTCCTCCCCTTTCTTTCTGTTGGGGATTGAGTTGTGAACCCCAGAAAAACATGTTCTTAATCTTAATCCATTCATGTGGGTGTGAACCCATTGTAAAGAGAACGTTTTCAAAATAATATTTTTAGTTAAGGTGTGGCCAACTAAATCAGGTTGAGCTTTCATCTAGATTACTGGAGTCCTTTATAAGCGGAATGAATTTCAGACATAGAGAGAAAACCACAGGAAGGGCAAGAAGCCGGAAGTAAACAGAACCCAGAAGAGAATGGAGATGCTGCTGCCATGTGTGTTGCCATGTGACCAAAAAGCCACGGACCAAAGGATTGCCAGCAGCCAGCCCCAGAACAGTCTTCAGGGAGAAATTATTACCTTGCTGACACCTTGATTTTGGACTTCTCCTAACCTCAATACTGGGAGCCAATAAATTCCCATTGCTTAAGCCAACCCACTGTATGATATTTGTTTCAGCAGCCAGGAGGCTAAGACACCTTCCGTCCTTCTCCTTCTCTTCTCCCCAGGGCTGCCCTGATGCCTAGAGCCTTTAGGCTGGAATCTTGAGCATTGTCTGTACCTCTGGCAACTTGGAGAGAGGGAACCAAAGAGGTGGCTGGCTGGTCCTGAAGGCCACTCTGCCCGGCACCAGGTTGCTCACACTCTGTCCTACCTACCTCAGAGCCATTCTGATTTCCTTGGGTTCTGAATGCAGGTTGGAGATAGTGGGAGCTGGAGTGGAGGAGGAGGGATAATTATAGTTTTCAAGGGAGTAATGAGAAATATGTGAACAAAAAAAAATAGGGTGCCTAAAAAAGAACAAATGTCCTTTTATCCCATTGCTTTAGACCCTTTGATGGTTGCCTTTAACTGGCAGCTTACTATGTGCCAGAAATTGTCCTAGGTGCTTTATACCTAGGTGTATTATCTCTTTTAATCCTCACAATAAATCTATGAGGCACGTCTTATTTTCCCATATTACACTTGAGAAAACTGAGGCAAAGAAATTTTAAGTAACTTTCCCAAGGTCATACTATGAGCAGGCCCAGGATCCTGAATTAGAACCTAGTTGTCTGATTCCAAAGCCCTCGTGCTTGGACTGAGTAACTGGCTGGGGCTTAGCAAAATTGTCCTTATACAGAGACTCAAACCCAAGAGGTTCAATCAGCTCCAAGGGTGAGAGAAAGGGAATTTGGCGGCAGGAAGATGATTTCCCACTCCACCTTGGGCAGTGGGCAGGGACAGATGTAACCATATGAATCAAGGATTTGCAAATGGACAGGTGGGCAGGGGAATGGAAAAGGGGCATCAACCTTGAGGAGGAGGAGGGTTCAGAAGCTGGGTCAAGAATCAGGGCCTTGGGCACTGGCCAAGATGCAGAACAGGACCCCTGGCCTGGGAGGGGTTATTGCCCTAGATGGGAATGAGAAGAAACCTAGGCAGAGGCCTGGTCTTTGGAATGAGCCAACATAGAAAGAGGGATAGGTGAGGCATGATGTGGTAGGGTGGGGGTACTCCACAGGTGCCTCGAACTAGCTCCAGTCCAATGGTTCCTGAGTCTAGTTGGCAAAAGAGGAAACCTGGAGCAGGGGCCACCGGAGACTCCCCTTCCTGCGGCTAACCCACAGGTCCAAGGCTGGTTAGCCACTTCATCCTATGCCCCTCAAGATGGAGGGGCTGAAGCCACAGGTAAATGTCCTGCATCATTTTGGACTGACTCATGAGCTGCGGTAGCCTGGGGATGTCCAGCTGTAAGAAGCTGGGGAGGGCAAGAGATAGGACAATGAGAAGGATTATGCTGGCTAAGACTCCTAAAGAAAGTTCCTCTCAAATTCCATCTCATCCTATATAAATAAAAGAAGCCCTCTGTTCCTGAGGCAACCAAAAGCAAGATGGGAAACAACCGAAACACAGCCCAGATCCTCTTAGCTGATGCAGAGAAGTCTAAGATTTTTAAATACTTATTATTGGCTGGGAATTACAGAGACTTCTTTATATCACAGTGGGGAATATCTGGTATCCCAAGGAGGTCAGCACAAAAGAAAATAATAGCTAATAGGATAGATATTGAGCACTTACTATATGCCAGGCATAACAAAACCCCGTTAGTTAGGTACAATGATCATTTCCCCTTTTTACTGATGAGGCAAGTTAATAATTTGGTCAAAGTCACACAGTGAATGAGTAGTTGTCCAAGGATTTGAACCCAAGCATAATTCTTCACTTACTACCCTGGGTAATACTACCTTTCTGCAAGGCCCCAGGCCAGGATGTCATACATAGCAGGTTACTAGGTTACTGGAATTATATTTTGATTCAACAAATGAATAAGTGAGTGAACATAACCTGAAGAGCATTACCCATACTCCAAGGCTCAGGCAGGACCAGGGAAGGATGGAATTAAAATGACAGCTGGAGGTAGGACGCCCTAGTCACATCACAATTCACTGGCTGGATGTCCCATGCTGAGGCCAAAGGCCAAATTATCATCTGCCAAGGAAATGAGGACCCCCAGCCACTCTGTGTCCTTTATGTTTCTTGAGTATTATTCTCCTTAGAAAGCACGAGCCTAGTCATTCTCAGAAACATCTAAGTCATCTTCACAAAGTTTCAAGTCTGCAACATTCTACTTTGTTTATCATATAAATGCTGAAACTGGGGGCCCCTACCTGAGCTTTAGAAGCAAGTTTCTTTTTCCAGAATGGGCAAATCAAGGAAACAACTGCACAGATAGACTTTGGCTGAGGAGACTTTCTGTCTGTGGATATGAAATTCTTTGCACAGAACAGCATTTCAGGAATGGTCAGGAATCCATGGGTGATAAAAAGCAGTGGCTGAATGAACCCTAGAGTGGCAGAAAGTCTGGAAGGATAGCAGAAGCCCCTTCAAGACCCAGTGCTGAAAAGAGGGTGGACATGCACGTGCAGGGTCTGGGATTCATAGTAGGGAATGGATTTCCAGGCTGTGTAATTGATCTAGAACTTCAGGAGTGTGTGCAGAGGAAGCTCAGTCTTATGGACTGCTACAACATGGCAGCCCAAAGGGGAGAGAAGTGCTTTGAGGCAGGGCTACACGGTGCTAGGAAGAGAAGAGTGGTACTTAGGATGGGGGTCACACTGTCACCAAGAAACAGGATCGAGGCCAAGGCGGCCAAGGCCAACGACCCTTGTCTTGTCTAGGTTACGATTATGACCAGGCCTGGACCTGCAGGAGGGAGATGAGGGGGTCCAGCTGTTGGGATAGCCTGAGGCTTGAGGGGAGGAGGAACAGATCAGTCAACCCTGTGTGCCCCTCACTGCTCTTGTATCACTTAGTTTTGAAGGGTGTGGCATGGACAACTTTTGCTTCAGAAACTTACTCCTACTAAAGAGTATTTTTGATGGTTACTTGTTATACTTAGGACTCCTGGGTGATGCTGCCTCTTGTTAACGCTTTTCAGGCCTTGGGCCTCCAGTCTCTAGGTGGAATCTGTTGTGGGGATGGCATAATGACAATGGGAAGGGGTTTTGCTCCTTTCTAATTGGGAAGGATCACTTCCTTTTTGGAGTGGCCCCCTGACACTTCCTGAGCCACGCTGCAGACAGCTCCTGCCCGAGCCAGATGCTTAGCACCTCCCACTCTACTAGGTCTCCACCCTGGAGGGTACAGGTCACCCCTGAATTGCCCAGTTGCTTTCCTCTGGCCTGCTTCAGAGGGCAGGTCACGTTCTTGGTTTTCCTTTTGACAGGCTTTGCCTAGACTGGGTTTACTTCCTTTCCCTCTTCTCCCTGTTGTCAAGAACCCAGAATGCAACCTGTGCAGGAGGGTAAGTATCAGAGAAAATCAAAACACTCTCCAAGTGTCTCAATGCCA
>JAQZBX010023373.1:0-30887 GCA_029593785.1 Cabassous unicinctus | reverse complement strand
AAGCCCGAGTATTTCAACTGCCCCTCCTCTCCCTGCCCCAAAAATGTCCAGTGGCCACGGGCTCCACCTCACTGTTACAATTTCTTCCATTGCTTGAATCACAGTATGTCTACAACAGAACACCACCAATTCCACTCTAGTCCACAGCTCCTCCCCCCATCCTGAGGGGACTTGGAAGGTGATGTCCACTCCACCTCCATGTGAGAGAGGGCTTATATTATATTATAATAGAGACCATTTTCTCTGAGTATCAGATTTCTTTCTAATATCCTGAAACCAGGAACACTCCTAATATACATCAGCAAGTAGGTATATTATCACATTGATTTCTATGCATACATTGGCATACTAGGAAGGCAACTCAGCATTAGAATAATGAATACCTGGGACTCACAACAACATGGATGCATTACCAAAAATTATACAGAGTGATAGAAGGTTAACATATAAATGTCAATACTTTTGATTTAATTTATATAAATTCTGTAAGATGTGAACTAATCAAAAGTAATGTGAAGAAGATCAGTAGTTCCCTGAGGGCATGGTGAGTGGTTGAAAAGGGCATAAGGAGGAATTACAAAGGGCCAAGAGAAAACTTAAAGGGATTTTAGGTGAGCACACTTTTTTGATTCTGGTGCTGGTCACATGGGTGTATACATATGTTGGTACTTATTAAGTTGAATATATATATGCAGTTTATCATATATTAATTACACCTCAATAAATATATTTATACAAAGCAGATATATTGTTTGGGAAGAAGAGATGGAGACATAACTAGTGGCACATGATGTATCAGACACCCCTGGAAAACATTTGCTGAACCCAGGGCCTCTCCACATGATTCAGGATAACACTAGAGCACAGCAACAACACAATCAGTTCTCATCACACAAAGATGGCTGTGGAGATTGGGAACCTCATTAGGCTGGTCCCACTCTGTCCCGGAGCTGATTCAGGGAGGCATTTGGGTCCAGTGGTGAAGAACCCAGGTCTAGACATGGGCTCCCCCTTGCCAGGTATGTCAGCTCATGGTCATGGCACTGGATCCCTCTATTCTTCTGTGTGTCATTTTACATCAGTAAAATAGAGGTAGCATTGATTATTACTTTTGTGTTTAGTGTATCTTTTGTAAAAGAGAAATAAAATGGTTGGTATAAATGTTTGACCCATACAGCCATATAATAAAAAAAGAATCACATTTTTCTGAATGCTCTCATTGTCATCCATCTCCCCCAGGTCATGCATATCTGTTCTTGGCACTGTCCCCTATGAAGGCATCCCAACCCCAGACCTTGCGATATTGTCGGAGGAAATGAAAATGGAACACTCTCTTTGCTGATGTAAACCAGCCCCATCCTGACCTGCAGCTCTGAGGAACCTCCGCCCTAGATCCCCAGGTGTTCCCAACCAGTGGTGGGAGCTAAAAAGATACAATTCACCATGAAGTTTGACTTGAGCTGGGTTTCTATTATTGAATTTTAAAAGGCATTTTAAGGATAAAAATAAATATTAAGCATATGAGTGCACATGTGTGACAGAAAGTTAGGAAATGTGTGAGTTTAATGACAAGGTTTTCTTAGTGCCAGGTGTTCAATATGGGGAGAAGATGGAGAAGTCTGAGAAAGACTTGGTATTACCTTGGGGGTCACTGAGACTCTCATGGACATCCTTCGGATTCACATTCAGTAAGTACTGGATTGGCTTGTTCCAAGAGGGTCCTGGGACTGGTCTGGAATAATGGAAATAATACACACAATGCAGACTCTATGAAGAGCCAGTTCATTGTCTCAGGAGACAAGGCTTAGAATATGCTCTGTCTGCAAGTGGATAGACTGAGAACCAACCACACTGCTGGGCATTATTGAATGAGACACAGTGAAGGAAGGTACTGTGAGGACAGATACAATCCTCCCAGGCAGAATGACCTCCAAGTGGCACACAGGACCCCACAGCTCCAGGATCATCTGCAGACAAAAGCATGGGAGGGTGTTTTTTGTCATCTGGAGTTTTCTTTAAGGGTCTGATTTTTATCATTTCCCTCCCAGTGATCAGTTGTTCTGACCAGTAATCAATGTCCCTGTGGATGTCTCAAGAGTCCAGCCATTGAGAGCAGCATGAGCAACTTTGATGACCACAGAGTCATTGGAAGCCCACAGGAGCTTGGCAAGGGGCTGTGAGTGATGGGCAGCTACAACAGCCATACTGAGCACAACTGTAGCTCAGCCATCCATGGCCAGGATGCCTGCCAAGGACAGTTCAAGTTGCCACCTACAGAGAAAAACTGAATGCTCAAGACTAAAGAAGAGTTGCTGTGTGGGATCCACATTGCAGGGATGAAAGTAGGAGCCCAGGGCCAGGGCCCGGACACACTCCAGACTTTGGAGCCAAGGGGCTGAGAACAAAGGTACATGGAAGTCAGAAGCACTCATCTCAGGGTCCAGGACCAGGGGCAGGGACTGGGGAAGGGAAGTTCAGGGCCACCAAGTCCAGGGACCAGAAACAGCAGAAAGTCCTGTGGGAGACAGGAACATATAATCTAGGGAACAGAACCATGGGCATGTGCAGGGGGAATATAAGAGAACTTCCCTTCAGCCTCTGGGGTTTCTTCTTATGGCTTTTCTGTGTATCTTATGGGAAGGATTACATAAACCTGTTCTTGAGGCTGATTATATTGCTTAAGATAGAGTTTCAGTGAAATTTCATTAATGCCGTTAAATTTGGTTAAATTCATTGATAAATAAAAGCTATAAAGTTATGTGAAAAAAAAATTCCCACCAAAGTTCATCCATGTGAAAAAATATAATCAAAGGCCAACCTCAACATCAATGCGCCAAACTTGGAGATGTGGAAATATGTCACCACTGAAAAATGCACTTTAATTTTCAGCACAGTGTCCTCACAGTGACAACATTCACTCCCCATGTGGATTTCATTTTCTTGCCTGCACCTCCCCTCACAGCAAATTTATCCATGGACTTTCTGAATGCCTTTTATTGCAGATCCTAACTCTGTAACATGTTTTTATGATGTTCTCCTTAATCTTCAAACCCTGCTGTAATCATTGGGGACTTTATTGTCCAAACCAATTACTTTTCACTTCACATTGCTGTTTCATGAACTTGGAACCAGCTTAGAGATGAACGTTTACTAAATTTATTATTTAATCTTTAACATTATTGGATATCCAGGTTGCAATATGCTGCTTTCATGTTCTGTTAGTCATATGATAAGCTAGAAAGACATATTCAGAGATGAGTGGATCAAAGTCAGACAATTTCAAGTGAGGAGCCTGGTGGTGAGTGGGGCTGAACTACACAGTAGCACAGGTGAGACATGTCAGGGCAGGGCCAGGGCAAGTGGTGGTTGGGCAGTCATGGTGGTCAGAGGGGAGGGCACACACTGGGCCTTTCTGGCTCCCAGAGGGGATTACACCACTAATAGGAGTATTGAAAATATATAACAGCTCTGAAAATTTATTTAAATTTCACACATGAAACTACAACTGATGAAAGATGCCAGCAAATTGAAGAAAGTGGGGCCAAACATCCTTTCCTCCACTGATAACTCAAAAATCAATGAGATTCTGTTATAATCAAACTTGTTAGGGTATATATACATATTATGTATTATATGCATATTATATTTTCCATTATATATGAAATAGATATGTACATAAACAGACACACACATATATATATATAATATATATATATTATATATATATTTATATAATCCCTCTATGTAGGGAAGTAGGGCACAATGAACATATTCCCAGAGCCATTCTTGATCCTAATCCACATCTGACTCCCTATGCAATAAATTATCTGCCTAGAAGTAAAGGCACCTGGGGTTCGGGAGGGGCACTCCAGGGAAATATTTGTGTTTTCCAAGGGCTCAGCCAGCATCCTCCTTCCATTGTGCCCTGAAGATAGGGGTTCTTAACCTTTTTTGTACCACAGACTCCTTTGTTAGTCAGGTGAAAACCATAGACTCCTTACTAAGTCCACACTCTACTGTACATTATTTAGAAAATATATCACACTCATATCAAGTCCCCACAAGAATATTTTTTTGTGACTTTCAATTCAAGCTCATGGACCCCTGGTTAAGAAACCCTACCTTAAGACAAGGACATTCCTCAACCCCTTTCATTTTACATACAAAGTCACCTCCCAGATGCAAATCACCACATGGGTGAACAGAGGAATCCAAAGCAAACATTTACTTAAATTCAAGTTCCTCCTCAGTCTGGAAAATATTTCCTGGGCATCATGGACAAAATCGACAAGAACATGAAGCCCTTGTGGTTTTTCCTCTTTCTGGAGGTAGCTCCCAGATGTGAGTGTCTCAGAATTCAGACATGGAAGATAATGGGGATGCTGCCTCTGAGCACAGGACTCACTGTGGCTTTCCTTGTCCTCAGGTGCCCTGTCCCAGGTGTCATTGCAGGAGTCAAGCCCAGGATTGGTGAACCCCTCGCAGACCCTGTCACTCACCTGCAAAGTCTCTGGATTCTCTAGCTATTACAGGCCTTGGATCCACCAGGCTTTAGGAAATGGGCTGGAGTGGGTCAGCAGGATAGTTCATGGAAGCACAAAATATAACCCAAGTCTTCAGTCTCAACTAAGCATTACCAGGGACACCTTCAAGAATGAAGTTCCTTTAAAACTGAGCAGCCTGAGAACTGAGGCTATTGCCAAGTATTATTGTGCCAGAGGCACAGTGAGGGGAAATCCTTGTAATCTCAAAAAACACCTCCCCTGCAGGGCCCAGGAGGTGGCTGGGCTTCAGGGGAAGCTTCCTACCACCAGGAGGCACTCAATGTCTAACCACTGGGTATGGTTCATAGGGTGTGGGGAGGAGTTCCTTATCCTTCCCTGGGGTTCCCTCTTCTTGCTTCACAACATGTAAACCTGAGAGAAGAGCCATTGCACCTTTTCTAAGCAGTGCTATGATGTATCCAAGATTTGAAGTCAGAACAGACTTTTCTATGCTATTAAATGTATGTTTAAATACATGCATATATACATATATATATATATATATATATATATATATATATAACATAAACTTTTCAATAAAGTGCTGGAAATAAACTCACCCTGCAAATGCACTTGAAAATGAACAAAATTTGCATTTACCATCTCTATGAATTTATTTACTAAACGTAACTCAAATTTCTGAGAATTCACAAGCAAAATAATTCCCTGCCCTCTATCACCTAGAACTTCACTTCCTCAACAGAAAGGAGAAGGAATTGGAGAGACTGACCCTCTCTAGGAGAAGCATGCAAGTGCCTTACTTTGTTCTCTCCATTTCGTGTGGCATCAAAGACCAGTTCCCTGCACTTTTATTAAGGCCCTTATAAATTATGATTCTATTACATAAAATCCCATAATGGTATAATTCACACAACTTTCCAATGTATAACAGGCATATAAGATAAAATGAGCAGGTTCATAATGCATCACTATTTAATGCAAATAGCATTCCTGATATCTTTTATAGTAATTAATGCCTTTATTTTTATTTTTTCATGCCTGTGCCAATCAATCATTTGTCACAATCTTTTCCCCTAACATATTTAAATGTTTTCTATAAATATAACATTAAGCTCTCTCTAATAGTTGTCTGTGAAATAGGCCTGGTCATCAGAGAGAAATTGTGACCCTCTAATCCTCTCCGTACTTCCACAGGCTTCCAAAGGTAGAGATGACCTTTGGGTCCTGACAGGGAGGACTGACCTATTCAGATGTGCACTTGACCTCATTTTCCAATGCATTCCATGAAATAAAGCAGGCTTCCCAGTGCCCCATCCCAGCTCTGGATCTCCATGAGGGAAACAGCTTAACCACCAGTGTGACTTGTATTATAGAGAGTCCCTGATTCCAGTTGTGCAGGCCCAAGTATGTCTATAGGACCCAGTTTAGGGGCAGAGACATGCTTTCAGAATGTGACAATTTCATGAAGTCTACCTGGTTACTTCTCTGTTGTACTCACTGAATACAACCTTCCTGGGGAGATGCTGGGATATAAGACGCTGGAATGGACAGTGATGGGAATATCATCCAAGTATCCTTCTCCCTTATTCTGAGGCAATGCTTGAACTGACATTCTGCCCCTCTGTGGTATACAGTGTATATTTTCCCAAAATTTTCTGATTAAGCTACTTTGTTTTTACCTGCTTATTGTAGAGAACTTCTGTGATTTAAGGCTGTCATTCTTCAGTGAAGAGAGGGTTTCTGAACATATATTCCATGAAGAACTCTGTCTCCTTCCACTTTCCATTGGATCTCACCATGGCCCATAAGATATTGGCTTCATTTGATTTTCTCATGCAGCATAATTGTTTTGCTTTGCAGTGGAAGTAAGGAGGTGGTTGTGGGTGCATTTCTACATAGTTGCTGTCCCTCTCCCAAAACACACCTGAGGAATAATCTATTATTTATTTTGTTTTTTTATTTTTGTTTTGTTTTGTTCTGTTTAGGTTTTTCACCAAAAACCTAAATTCTCCCTAATTTTGGAGAAAAAGCCTGCAAGACAGTATTGATAAGGCCCCTGTGAGATTCACTCTAGCAACTTTAACACACTCAGATTTAGAAATTTATTAACAATTACTAGTTTCATCTTCTTACTTATATTTGATCTGGCAAAACTTGCCCCAACTATGTTTTAGTTTGGGTTTTCTCTTTTTTAGCACCTCTCTGCCTCAAGATTTTAAGATTTATCTTAGCTCAGTGACACCTGTTTTTTTGACATGTGTGTACATTTTGATAATTTTCAATTTTCCAGATTAAGAATAAGAGTTAAATGTTCTCAGCTATCTACATCTTCACAATGAATACTAGATTTCATTGTAATACTCATAACTTGGAAAAATGAAAAAGAGTCAACAGGTTAAAAGATAAATAAATTAGGCACATAGATATATTGAAATACTTTTTAGTGTTCAAATCAATTATTCTTTCTTTAAAAACAATTTATTGATGTAAATCATTCATACATGAACATACATAACCAATAGGTGATCAGTAAAAATTGTGAATTTACAAAACAAACACACATAGCATCATACAGGGCTCCCACACATCACCCAACCACAAATACTTAGCATTGTTGTAAAACATTTGTTAACAAATTATGAAAGAGCATTGTAAAAATTTTACTACTAACTATAGTCCATATCTTACTCCCCTATATTTTTTTAAAAGGATTTACTTATTTATTTATTTATTTACTTTGATTCATTTTTATCCCAACCACCATTTTTACTGTTTTTGTGTCTATAGCCTGGGCAACTGTCTGTGTCCATTTCCTGCCCTCTCTTCTCATCTTTCTGCCCCTGTCTTCACTGAGATTCAATCCTTGGAAACTCTGATGTGGGAGAGAGGTGTCCTATCCCCTGTGTCACCTAAGTTCCTAGATTTTTGGCTCATCTCATCTTGGCTCTTCCTTTTGTCACTATCTGTTATGTCACCATCTTGCTCTGTGGCTTGCGGGGCCTGATGGTGAACCCACATTTGGGTACTGGAGGCTCTCCCATGCATAGGGCATGGGGGACTTACCTGCTCATGTGGCCTGGTGTTGCACTCATGCATGGGGCCTTAGAGTGCACCCACTTGCAGGGCCTGGAGACTCACCCATGCATGGGACCTGGGGGCTCACCTGCTCATGGGGCCTGGTGGCACACCCACACATGGGGCTTGATGGCACATCTGCTGAGGGGCCTCGCATCTCACCCATGCACATGGCCAGGGGGCTCACTCACTCATTGGGCCTGGCAATGCACCCACTTATGGAGCCTGACATCACACATGCACACAGGGCTTGGTGGCATGCCCACTCATGGGGCCTGATGGTGCACCCATGCCTGGGTGCTGGGGGTCTCGACCACTTGCAGGCCCTGATGACTCAACTGTCCATGGGGCCTGGCAGCCCTCATGCCTTCTATAATTTTTTTTATTTTTACCAGGAGGTCCTTGGGATCAAACCCAGGTACCTCCATGTGGGACATGGATGCCCAACTATTTGAGCTACATCTGTCCCCCTGCTACATCTCTTAAGGTTGACCAAAGATACCTAGAGTTACAGTCATTTCTCATACAGGATAGTTATATTATAAATCAGACTTGGTTTATCACCAGCATTCTCAAAACCAGACCTAGGGAGAAAAACTAGGTCTGGTGGCACATGCATGATTTCTAATAAAGCAACTGTTTAGCCTACCCTGATTATCACAAAATCAGGAGAGCAAGGATATTCACAGAATGATTCTGGATATACAATAATATTAGAATAAATTATTATAACTATGCTGAGTGAAAGAATCTAAACAATAAAAGTCCATTAGATGTGTTTCTTTCCAGGAAGAGCAGGACATGCACACATCTCACCTTGACCCGTATGTTGTTTCTGAGGTTAAGTGCAGAGTCAGTGTGATCAAGAGGTAGTGCTTCCTTCCTTTGCTCATCCCACACCCAAGGAATTGAGGCACAATCTTGGGTGTGGCTCCTGAGGATATACCTTTTTGGCTCATGTGCTGATTCCAAGCAAGGCTTGGCAAACCAGAGGACCACAATGTGTTCCTTTTTTTTCTTTTTTTTAATCAAATATTCAATTTCTAGAGTGGGTATTTCCTTCAGGGTGAATGTTCATTTTCCCAGCCCCTGCTTTAGAGTTATGATAAAAGATCTTGACTGAATTCATTTGAGCAAAGTTGGAAACAGTTTAAACCTCAGAATTTCCTCACAAACAGTGGGCATTATGGTGTAGGAAATTGGAAGAAGAATGGTGGGCCTAGTGAAGACACAGTCCAGAATGAAGAACAGATGGTCTACAAGTGAGAAATGGAGAATAAGACAGCTGAGAGGAGACTTCTTATGTTAGGAAAAAGTACCAAGCACTGACTTCATAACTAAACCTCAGAAGTATGTAAAATTTGATTAGATTGTATTGTAGAAATATTTAGACCTCATGGTATAGTTGTAACAAATAGAGCAAATGGCCAGAAAGCCGGTTTGTGCAGACTGAAAGTGCCTGCAGTTGCCCATAAAGGAAGAGGAAACACAGCTCCTCTCCTATCCTATTCAGGTGCAGGGATGGAGCCTCAGGTGTCCTACTATTCAGTCATCACCAGCCAAAAATGCGTGCAGTTACCTGGAGAGCCTGCTGCTTGTCCCACCAGTTTCCTCCTTGTTGGAGGTAGGGCCTAAGCCTAGGCTAGGGCTGCAGTCTAATCTATGTGGGAAAAAAGTCAGACCCTACTGTCACTGTGATTTTCAATCAGACCTGATTCACCTTATTCCAGGGGCACAGTTAAAATGGTGGCTACTGGCCTCTTTCCATCTTGGACGGGATCAAACTTTAGCATTTTAGGATTATATTTTAGCCAGCCAAATTTACTAATCAGTAGTGGAAAATGGTGTCCAACTCACTCTTTCTCCCCCATTTTTGGGAAATGGAATTTCCAACTACAGCCATGGAATAGCTACGAAGGAGGCTTGTGTTGCCAGTGGAGGATGGGCTGAAACCTCATTGTAGATAGGCAGTCTCCTCTTTCCCATCTTTCAAGGATGTTGCAGGATGCTCTTCTGGTCTCCTGGGCCCCCCAAACAGGTGCTTTGGATAGCTCTGTTTGATTACTAGCAGACACTTGGAGCTCCTTACTCACCTGCCATCTTACCCACCCCCTTGTTTATTTTTTTTAAACCTGATTTCTTTTCTGACTAATAAGGCTTGCATACAAATTGCCTAGATGTATTTTTGTTTTGTTTATATTGCTTTGTTTTCTTTCTTAGTCTTTTGTTATTTTTGATTGTTATTTTTCCTGTATTTTCTTCATTGAACATCTTTGATCTGAGAGGTTTAGATTCTGAAATTATTTTTGAACAATTCTTGGCTATTCTTCAAATAATTCTTCCCTTCTCTCTTTATTTTACTTCTGGTATTCCAATTAAAGATATTTTGCATCATTTGTGATTATCTCACAATTCTTGGAGAATTTATTGTTTTCATTATTTTTTCACTTTTCATTTTAGTTTGGATTGTTTCTATTGACCTATCTTCTGTTTCATTAATTCTTCCCTGAACATTTTCCATTTTATTGATGATCTCATCAAAAAATTCTCCATTTATGCTACAGAATTTTTATTATTATTCATCTATTTTAGGTGTTCCTATTTTAAATCTCCATTTTACATTATCCACCTGCTATTTCATATTGTGTACTTGTTCCATTAGTGCCCTTTACATATAAAACATTATTTTTCAATGCTTGTATGACAATTCCAAAATGTGAATTATTTCTGAGTGCAGTTCTAAGGCTTGCTTTTTTCTTTTCATTCTGTTTTCTGTCCTTGCCTTACATGTCATATTATGTTTTATTGAAAGCTTAATATGGTGTATTGGTTAAGAGGAACTGAGGTAAATAACCTTTTGCCTGAGGATTTGATTATCTGTAAGGAAGTGGACTATATTCTATGTATGTTATATTATAAGCATCAGAGACTTAAAATTCTTCTATTGACCTTGTATAGCCTCTAATTTTGACTATGTCTTTCCTTAAGTTGTCCTACTCTGAGAGCTTGTGTCTTGCAGGTCATTCAGCCATAGTCCAATTTTACTAGTGGACTGTGATTAGTGCAGTCCACTGTAGGTTTGGGTGTGAGGTGTTCAGGAGAGAGTGTCTTATACAGTCTAAAAGTTAATTCTCAATTTTTAGTGACACTTTGCCTTGGGACTGTGGCCTGCAAAACTGTTTTCCAGTTGTATATATTTTCCCCTGCCCCTTACTTCCTTTCCTAACTGTGGAATCCCCAGTCTAGTTCCTTGAATTTCTTACAATTTTTAAATAAAAATCATTTTAAAATTTATTTTTGGAGAACTTTTAGATTATGGAAAATTTATATCAAAAGTATAAGTTTTACCTCTTTTAAACCTGTCCTTACTATAGGAGATATAGGAAGCAGTGAGGACCTCTGGAGCAAGGAAGGAGTTCCTCCCCAAGTTGGAAAATGTCTTTGGAAAAACTCTTGCCCTGGACAGTTGGCTTTATTAATCAGAAAGGTCTCAGTGTACCTCACAACAATTGCTCTTCCCCTCCATATGCCAGAGCACCAAATGTAACTTCTAGATCCTCACCTTGAATATTTTGTGAGGTTCTGTAGAGAAATTCTGCAAGGTTTGTGACCTCAAGTCTGTGGAGTTTCTCATTCATGTTTGTACACACTCAGCCTCCAACTTTTCAGCAAAATTATATCAATGTGATATTACCAGTTTATGGCTCTGGGGCTTCTATGTGCTAAATCAATCTTAAATATGTCTCTGGATAAATCTTTCCGTGTCAAGTTAATGGATTACCTGGTGATGTTGGTTAACTCTTGGGTCCAAAGAAATAATTTTATTTCTTTTCTTTTTTAAAAATATATCCAGATCATTTGTTTTTTATTGATGGACATTGGACGTGATCATCTGACTTGTAAACTTGCATTGGGAAATATGACACAACTATTTCAGTATTTAAACCATAGTAAATATTTAGGAGACCAAAACAACAGGCACCTAATATTATATATATATATTATATATATATAATATATATATATTTCTCAAAATAGAACTATTTCATCTTCTGCATATGCACTGCTGATTGTTTTATAATTCCAATATCTTGATGTTGTTCTCTTCAAAAACTATATGTGGTTTCTTTGTTTAAAAATATTTCTATCACACAATCTATGCAATTTCAGTAATTTTCCTGTGCACAATAAGCATGTTTTATGCTCTGTCATAAATATTTTCTAAATACAAAACAGAAGGATATGAAATAAATATTTTACATTTATGTTTCTTAAATTATTAATAGCTATTCCCAAGTCATGTCATTGTCTCTGGCAATAAATTGAAAATATCAGTTATCTTTCAGGCATATTAAAATAATCTATGAATAATCTTTCTTAATTGAGCCATTCAGCATTCAGTTTTCTCTTAGTTTATCACTTAGAATACTTTCTCAGGATAGCATTTACACTCCCATTAATCTCACAGTTAACTTTCCCATAATTCATCAATCATCTCCAAGTCATCTCTCAATTGTCTCACAACTTACCCTATCAGCTACATTCCCTAAAGATTCCTCTCATTAGGTCTCCTTCTCAAATATGCCTTAATATTACCTCAGCTTTCTGTCACTGCTAAATACCTCACTCCCTCAGTATTTTTCCTTTTTCACTGAATCGTTTTATGAGGTGATTATATCACCTCTCTTTCTCTCCCTCTCTGTCTCTCTCTATATAATAGACTCAGTAATCAAATCCTCTGATATTATTCATTACTTTTGACACCTGTAACCACTTTCCCTTTGATTTCTTATTCTATTCAGTGTTAAATTCTTACAATTTCCTGGGTATAACTAGATTGCACAAATCAGACATTGTTAAGCTGTTTCTTAATTTTATTCTTCTGTTTTCTTCTATACCAATGCAAAAACAATTTTCTGTACTTTGATTTCACACCAAAAGATTAAGAAGATACACAGACTATTACAGTCCTGGATTTCCATCTAACGAATGTACAAACTAAGCAATCCCCGCCACAAGAGTGGACACTACATTTGTTATTCCCATGTCCCATAGAAGAGACTGTGTAATGTTTAAGGAAATTGAGAAGCTAGAGAAAATCATCCTGGCTTTTTAGTTGCTTAGTGATCAGGAAGCCAGTGATGGAATTTTTCAATGCATAAGCATTGAGTTAATACTCAACTGAGTGAAAATTCTTTCCAAGTGATTTGATATGCAACGATCTACTAAATATGGGTCTGTGAGTCTCTCTTTCCTGTTTTATTTGTTTAATATTTTGAATTTAGATGGCTGATATCTTCTAGAAATGGTTAAATAGTTGAAATGATCAGATATTTAGCCAAATAATATTGATTAACATGTAATTTTTACACATTTAGATTGTGTAGTATATGCACTTCCTGAAAATTTCAACTTTCCTTGGAGCTCATGTGTCTGTTGCTCAAAGGCTGCACTCTACATGGAGTCTGTCTACTCACAAAAACATCACATCCTCTCAAAGAATGCTCTTTCTCTCCAGGGCACAGTCAGTGAATCTATCCATTGAATAATGATATCTATATGAATCTTATTTAAAAGATGAATGTGGATTAATAAATTTAAGGTAAAATTATGGAAATGCTGTATCATGAAACTATACAACAATGCAAGATGAACTGGCTTTATTAGCTATTAGACAGATCAGGCTTCATTAAAATGACTATTATGAAAAATAAAGAGGCATATTTCATAGTGATAAATGGGTCAATTAATCAAGAAGAAGAAAAGAGTACCAATGGAATATGACTCAAATAATTATTTACATGACATAAAACAATTGACAGCTCTACAAGGAGGAGAGACATATACAATTATAGTGAGAAATTCCATTTTCCCAATAATCAATAGATTAGACAAAAATAAATAATATAAAAGTATTGATGAAATTTTCAACAGACTTGATTGCTTTGGCATTTTGGAAATTAATGAATTCCACCCAAATTATAACAATCCAAGTCTATTGATTCAGCCATTGTCAACTGTAGCCAACCAATATCACTTGCAAGTGTTTCTTCTAGCTATTGGTTTAAAGTTAAATCATTTATCATACCTATTTACTTAATTAGCATTTGCTGTACTATTAACTGTTTAAAGTGGTTGATATAAGAATTATAATAAGCATTTTTATATAATCTCATTCTACCTTAAATATGCTAAATTTCATGTGTGTGTAAGGACACAAAGTGTATTTCCAAATCTTCCCTAACTTCCCTTGCATCCTTGTTTTTGTCCAATATAATTTTATTTGTTATAAGCTTGCAATAACTGATTAAAATTATTACTTTAAGTGGTTAACTTATAAAGCAATTAAAATGACAAAATATTAAGTTTCACTTCTATTTAAGTTTTGCTCTGTTTATATATCTTCAAATTTCTGACATACAAAATATTCATTTTTCCTGAAAAATACCTTTAAGCATTTATCAAAGTGTGGGTATGCTGGAAAAGGTTCTCCTATTTTCTGCCTACCTGAACAATTCTAATTTAATGGCTGTTTTCACTGGATGTAGAAATCTGGGTTGTTTTACTTTATCTTTCTTCATTAAAATTCTCATTCCATCTTGCTTCCATGGTTTTGATGACCAATCTGTTGTAATTAACTTTCTTATTCCTCTGTTAGTAGTGCATCATCCAAAGCTACATTAAACTATGTGATATTGACCCACTGGTCTAGGATATTCTACTTTTTTCCCAAGTTTTAGTTTTTACTTTATTTCTCAATTTAGATAATATATATTGACCTAAGTTTAATGATTTTTATTCATTTATCTTGACATATGTATTAAATCTGCTGTGGATGACATTATTCATTACTGCTCCTGTGTTACATTTTTGTACTTCTTTTGTTTGTATTTAATTCATTTTAATAATTACCATTTTTCTGTTAAAGTTGCCTATCCAATCTGGCCATCTGCCTACCTTTTCCCTTTTCAGATTTTAACATATTAATCATAGTTAAATTTACTTCTTTGTTTATATTTTAGTTCCAATATTTGCATTAAATATTAAACTCATTCTATCATAATATCTATGGGGATTGCACTCTTGCTTTTATATTTGTTGAAAGCAAGCAATTTTGGAAAATTCAATATTGTATTATTTTATTTGTCTTTACTATTTATCCTTATTATAATTCCTTTTATTTCTGCTCATATGACCTACCCTAACTTTCTGCTGTGCTTTTTCTGTGGGTGTTTGTGTGAGTCTAGCCATAGTTGATTTTGAGTTGATTGTTGCCATGTATATGTGAGTTTGAATATTTTGCTGCTCTGACATGAACAATATTAGTTACCTCTAGTGAAAACTAGTCTTGTGCCCCTGCTTGGAATGTGATCTGTTACCTGTGCTCCAAGCTGAATGCTGCCCTCATGTTCCTTAATTATGCAGTGTGGTGGAGGAGGTTGGACTAAAGGGGCAAAACTCTCTCATCTCCTGACTGAGCCTTATCCTTAAGCTTGCCTTGTGAAGCTAAGCCTGAGGTGTGGCTGTCTTTGGGTCCCTTTCCCTTTTCCACAAATGCAGATCTAGAGCTACGATGAATTACTACCCTGAAAATAGAGTGTTGTTTTCCCCATCTCTTCCCTCACACAGCTGTAATGGTTTTCTTCCACCAGAGTCCTCTGCTACTTGTTTTGTTGCTCTTCCTGAGAAATAAACTTTTATTCTTCAGGGAAGATAGAGTAGGTGGTAAGATAGTTTGGGTTAGAAACCACTCCATTTCCAGTTTCTATAGGATTTACTTTTGTCCATAGGATACCGCTTGTGATGGAAATTAATACACTATTTTTGCAAATGGACAGTCTGAGAGGTAAGGATATGGCTATATATTACTGTCTGAGGAACACAGTCAGGGGAAGGCATTGTGAGCCCAGACTGAAATCTTCCATGCAGAGCAGCTTCCTGGAGGTGCTCAGAACCTCACAGCTCAGGATCATTTTCAGATAAAGGCATGGTATGCTGTGTTTGTCATAGGGAGTTTCCAATAAGGTCTGCATTTCCCTATCTCTCTCTCAGTGAACAGTTGTTTCACCAGTGATCAATGTCCCTGAGGATGTATGGGGAGCCCAGTAGCAGAGAGCAGAGTAAGCAGCTTTGATTCCCATGGGCTCTGTTGGAACAAAAGGAGCCTGGCAAGGGGCTGCAGATGCTGACCTGATACAACAGCCATACTGATTACAACTGTAGCTCAGCCATCCATAGCCAGGATGCCCAACAAGGACAGACCCACCACTTATATCCAACCACCTGAATGTCCAGGACCAAACAGTGGGACCCACAGTGTAGAAGTGAGAAGGAGCCCAGGCCCTCAGCTCCCTGCAGGGCCAGCAGGACTGACCCCTGGGGATCTCAAGAGCACTGAGCCAGGGCCAGGTTCAGGAGCAGATGCACAGGCAGGGGCAGGAGTTACTCATGATCATGGAGTCCAGGGGCCAGGACCAGGGACAGGTGTGGAGATACCTAGGATGACCAAGCACAAGGGCCAGGTTGAGAGGCAGGTCCATTGGAAGGATAAGGGAGCTTCCCTGCAGCATCTGGGCTTTCTTTTCATGGCTTCTCTGTTCAGCTTTATGGGAAGTCTCAGGTAGGCCTGGTCTTGCCTCTGCTATGTTTCTTTCAGGATATAAGTTCAGTGGAATTTCATTAAATCACCTCTATTTGAGCAATCCCACTGTTAAATAAAATCTATAAAGTTATGTGAAACAAACTGTATGCATAGCGTTCATTTACTTGAACTGATTTTACCAAATGTCAATTTCACAAAGAATTCAGAAAACAAGATGTGGAAATAAGTCTTCAATGAAAAATGCTCTTTTACCTTCAGCACAGTGTCCTCACAGTGACATACTCTACTCCATATGTGGATTTGATTTTCCTCCCTGCACCTCCGTTCACAGCACTTCCACCCATGGACTCAGCCTAACCTTGGAACATGCTGTATGATTGTCCCCTTAATCCCGTAATTCAGCCATAATAATCAGTAACTTTTGTGTCCAGGCCAAGTCCTTTTCACCTCATGTTACTAGCTCACCTATTACGAACATGGCTAGGGGTAAATATCTTACCATATTTATTATTCAATCTGCAACTGATATTATTACATTGCTAGTTTGCAGTATGCTGTATTCAACTTCCTTCAACATGATGAAGTAGAAATATATACTCAGAGATGTGTGGGGTTTACATCTTTCAATACTTAGTTGAGGAGACTGAGGGTGAGTAGGGATACATTTCCTCAGTTGCACAGGTGTGACAAGGTAGGGGCAGAACGAAGTAGGTGTTCCCTGGGCAATTATGGTGCCCAAGGTGAGGCCACATACAGGTCTTTTCTGACTCCAATAGAGGATAATACTACTAATGGCAGCAATGAAAATTTCTAACAGCACTGACAACTTACTAAAATTACAATCATGATGTCACTAGTGAGAAATGGCATCAGGATAATGGAAAATGTGGCACCAAAACTCTACCCACTTTGATATTTCAAAAATCAACTAGAATCCATTAGAGCCATCATTGTCAGGGCATATACATACTATATATTTCATATGTGTACTTGCACACATACACATATATACAAATGCTGGGACAGTGTCAGAGTGACCATATTTCCAAAGCCATCTATATTCCTTGGCTGCATCTGAATCACTGACTAGATCATTCAACACATTTCCCACCTGGAAGTAGAGGAAACTGAGCTTGGTGATGGGGTAACCCTGGGAGAGGACTGTTTTCTCCAAGGGCTCAACCACCGTCCTCCCCCCAAGGTGTCCCTGAGACACGAATCTCTCCTCATCCCCTTTCATTTTACATACAGAGTTACCTCCCAGATGCAAATCACCACATGGGCAGAGATGAAACCACAGCACAAATTTACTTAAATTTAGGTTTCTTCTATGTCAGGAAACACATTTTCTGTTCATCATGGATCTCCTGCACAAGAACATGAAAGCCTTGTGGTTTATCCTTTTCCTAGTGGCAGCTTCAAGATGTGAGTTTCTCAGGGATTGAGACATGAAGGTAATGGGGATACTGCCTCTGAGCACAGGACTCACTGTGGTTCTCCTTGTCCTCAGGTGTCCTGTATCAGGTGTAGCTGCAGGAGTCAGAACCTGGCCTGGTGAAACCCTCACAGACCCTGTCCCTCAACTGCACTGTCTCTGGATTCTCTTTAACAATCAATGGCCTGGACTGGATCTGCCAGGCTCCAGGAAAGGGGCAGGAGTGGTTTAGTGCAACATGGTGTGCTAGAAGCACAAAATATAACCCAACTCTTCAGTCCCAACTCAGCACCACTAGGGACGCCTCCAAGAATAAAGTTTATTTAAAGCTGAGCAGCCTGAGAGTTGAGGACACAGCCACATATTACTGTGTGAGAGGCACAGTAAAAGGAAGTCAGGGTGAGCCCAGATATAAACCTCTCCTCAGTGCACAGCAGGGTCCTGGGCTGCTTAGTTCACTCAGGACCACCAGGGGGCACTCAGATGCTAACACATATTTAAAAACTATATATAAATTGTTATTTGTCCCTGTCTATTGAATATGCCTTAAAGTATGGACAGTACTTGCATTTGCTGTCTCTGAGATTTTATCTAGCAAGTTAACTCACATTTCTGAGACTGTCCTGGCAAATAATAATAATCCCCTCCCATCATATAGATCCGCTGTCCTCAGTGAGAAGGAACAGGGAGTGGGGTGGCCCAGCCTTCTCCTAGGTACAGCATCCAAGTGCCTCCCTTTCTTCCCTCTCTCTCATGTGATTTCAAGGACAATGTCTCTGCAATTTCATTAAGCCCCTTATAAATTATTACCAGTTACCTACAGTGCCATCATTGTATCACAAACACTGGTTTTAATAGATATATAAGATAAAAATTAGTTCACAACATGTATTTTAATGCAAAGAACTTTCCTGATATGATAAAAATTTAATCAGTAACTTACCTTTGATTTTACATGTAAGAATGTATGAATCATTTGTTACCATATTTTTCCCTAAAATTATAAAACCTTTTTATATATCATAATATTTAACTACTCATTATAGATAACTGTGAGTAAAGTTATCATTAAGAATTTGTCACACCCTTAACTCTTTTCCACAACCACAGGCTACTGAAGGCAGAGCTTACCTGGCAGAACTGACAAGGATGCAGACATATTCAGATGTGTGCTTGGGCCTCATATTCCAGCACATCCTGAGAAGCTGTGCATGACTTCTACTGCCTCCCCCTGCCTCACATCTCTGTGAGAGAAACAGCTTCTCATGATGCATCTTGCGCCTAATGAATGAGTGCTCCTGTTTCTGGTTGTGCAGGCCCTGGAACACCTATAGGTTCCAGGCCAGGGGCAAGCAAACCCTTCCTGATCATGTCTATCACCTGAAGCCTACCTGACTCCTTACATGTTATAAGCTCTGATATAATCTTCCTGCAGAGAGGCTGGGATATGAGCAAATGAGCAGTGTTGTCAATCACATCCAGGTTGCTCCTGTCCCTTCTCCTAAAACAATATTTGGTCTATCATGTATTTCTGTGCTTCCCTAGGGTAGGGAATCTTTTCCCCAGTTATTTCCTTCCAAGATACACTGGTTTTCACCAGTCTCTTCAACTGCCTATTACAAAATCCTTCTTCTCCATCAAAAAAATTTTTTAAATGCTTAAATGGTGAACTTTACGGCATACAATTTAATAAAATTATTTTTTTTAAAAAAGAAGATTGTTTCTTGGAGAAAAGTGAAGAGGAGGGATGCAGAAATTATAAAATAATGAGTGGAAATTTAGGAAATAACTCTTGGGGTTTGTGGTGATGGTTAAACATGTGTACATGTAAGCAAGTACTTACCAAATGTTACACCTAAGTATGTGATGATTATCATATGTCAATTATGCCTTAATGATGCTGATACAAATAAACAAAAGGATAGATGAATAGGATGGAGAGACAGAGAGATAAATCATGACCTCTGAAATGCCTGAGAGCACTTTAAGTATATGTGAATGAACCCTGGTTGTTTCTACATTTTAGGGAGACACTTAAGATGCACCAACATCATACAATTGTCTCAATACACAAAAGAGGCTAGCTACAAATCTACCTAGAAATGCCCCACTCTGTCCTCTCTTAGGTTCAGGGGAGCCATGGAGTGTAGTGGTCAGGAACACAGGGCAGACACAGGGGTTCACTAATAACAGACATAGACTTTGGGCATCATCAAAGCATTCTAACTTTCTATTTGAAATTTCACATCTGTAAAATGAAGGTAAACTGGATATCTTTTCTTTACATATGTACATATAAAATAAGGTCAAGTGTTCTAAGTGTTTTGTCCAGCACTATCAAATAATTGTAATACCTGCCTTGGGACACTTCCATGTCTCCTCCCCAAGAGCAGGCAAGGGGTCCTGCAAATACTTTCCCTCCTTTTGCTGATGTAAACTAGCCCAGCGCTGACCCTGCACCTCTGGGAGAAGAGCCCAGCCCAGGGATCTCCAGGTGATCAAGACTTAACACAGATGAATCAACATGACATGAGTTCTGAGTTGAGTTTTCTCATCTCTATTTTGAAAAGTTATTTTATAGGGAACAAGAGACATGAAGTATATGAGTTGATATGAGTGAGAGAAATGACGGATAAATATGGCCATTTTCCTGACCAGAATGTATGTGCTTTCAGATTTTCTGTTGGAGGAGTCCAGGTGAGAATTGATACAGCATGGAGTTTCTCTAAAACTCTCCTTGGAAGCTTCTGGATTAACCTCCAGTAGCTACAATATGAACTGGGACCACAAGCTCCAGGGATAGGCTAGAGTGCATCTCAGACATAAGTAATGTGGTCTATGCCACACACAGTGCAGAACTCTGAAGGGACAATTCACCATGCCCAAATGGTGGCCATGAACACTCTGTGTCTGCAGATGGATAGTCAGAGGTGAGACAGCTGTGTATTGCTGAGGCAGACACTGTGAGGGGATGCAAGGGGTGCCCAGACTCACTCCTACCTTGCAGGGTGTATTAGCCCGGAAAAGGGGTGCTGATGCAAAATACTAGAAAACAATTGGTCTTTATAAAGGATATTTATTTGTGGTAGAAGCCCAATAAAGCATGTTTCTTCCCTCACCAATTTCCATTGCCATGTGTTGGAGCAAGACAGCTGCTGAAGTTTGACAGGTTTCAGGTTTATTGAGGTCCTCTCTTCTTGGGGCTCCATTTCTCTCTGGGATTAGCTCCTCTGTTTCCTTCACAAGGTCAGCTGTAGACTATGAGGCTGTCTAGGCTTTGCCTCTCTCCACAAGACCAGCTGTAGACTCTTAGGCAAACAGCTCATGTCTTTTCCCAGGGGCTTCTCTCCCACCTGATGACCAAGCTCTCTTTCTTCCTGGGTCTCCAGCTCAAGACTCCAACATCATAACTACTAGAACTCTGTCTTTTGCCATGTCTTTTATATTTGGTTCCCCACCCACCAATGGGTGGGGCTCAACAGCCTCCTGACATGGCCCAGTCAACACCCTAAACATAACTTAATCATGCCCAGATTAACAGACCAGTTTACAAGCATAATCCAATATCTATTTTTGGAATTCATAGCTATATCATACTAGCAAAGTGCTACAGAGGGATTCTGTAGGTGGTGAGGATGCAGGGTAGTCAGCACCCACTGAGAACCATTCCCACTTACAGGAACAGGGAATAGGGAATTTAAGGTCTGGTTTCTCCTTACATCTGGGACTTCAACTAAATCAAATTTTTCTTCCTGGGAACCATTGTATATTTAAGACTGCTTTACACTGAAATGTCTGAATTAGGAAAGTTTCATTGTATTTGGAACAAACATTCTCACACACAGACTCTCCTGGAAGTGGAAATAGCTCTGCCAGTGGTCTCCAGGATCAGAGATCTGAGTTAGTTCAGGGCAGACTGGTGAGTCTTTTCCAATCAGACTCAAGAAGAGATCTCAGAGGAATTCTTCAAGTGAGACAATCCTTGTAATTCAGGTTGGAACCAAGAGAGAAGCTATGCCAGGGTCAGTATACTATAAGCCATAATGGATATTGTCCCCAAGCTTGGCCCTTGGCTCACAGCAGCCCTGAGGTCTCCTGCATTTAACACAAATATGGTGATGATCTCAGAGAATAGCAGCTTGCTGCTTTATGTCCTGGCATGTGGAGGAATAGGAGGTGCATTCTCAGGGCCAGCATATTATGTAATGATTTTTAATATTTTAGGGTTGGCAAGGGACTAAAGAGTTTATGAAGAAACAAAAAGGAGATAGTACACACCAGAGACATGAGTGCCTGCTGTGCTACAAAGTTAGAAGTGTGTCTGGGGTCCTAGGGTAGGACTTTCTAAGGACTTTCATCCTCCCCCTCCCCATATTATGGCAGGATCTCAGCTATTTGATGTCCTGATTGGTTGCCTTTCTGCCTTCACCTATTGGCTTTCAGGGAACCAATAGTGAGACCTTCCTGTTTGGAGTCATTTGGGGTTTCTTTTGAGCCAGGGAGTTTCAAATGGGACCTTGTGAGCAGGGCCTCTGGCCAGATTTTTGGCTGTAATGATTATGGCTTTGTTCTCCATCAACTGACTTCCCTCAGGTATATACTGCTTTTAATATAAGAAAATATCGTTGTATTTTATTATTTTTGATGACATAGAATTAAACATGTGACTGCAAACAATTTAAATGATCACATTCAACCCAATTGATTATTAATTGATGCTGTTTAGGTGGGGTGGCTTGCAAATGTCTTTCTCATTAAGAACTGTTAAATGTAAGTATTGACATGTGATCCCTTGGGATAGAGTGAGATGATCCCTTTGCCTATAGTATCCCTTGCTTTCCCATCAAAATAGCAGAGATTTACCTAAGTGCACAGTGTGCGGGAGACATGGGTTCTGCAAAGCTTGGGGTTTGCAGAGAACACCAGCTGTTGTTAATAAAGAGATTCAGGAATTCCTCATGTTGGGAAACATTGAGGCGTCCCTGCCCTTGAGTGCTGCTTATGTTTAATGAAGCATTCAGAATTATATTATTAAATTATGCAGCCTGAAATAACACTTTTCAGTTTAAGCTAAAAAATATTGAAAGAGGAATTCAAACCTATATTTGTACACCAATATTAAAGCAATATTATTTGCAATAGGTAAAATGTGGCAGCAATTCATGTGTCCAAAATGGATAAATGGATAAAGAAAATTTGGTATATACACACATGAAATGTATTCATTTGTAAGGAGGAATGAAGTTTTAATGCATTCTACAGCATGCCTGAAAAATGATAACGATATTGTGCTGAACAGGCCAAGCACAAAGAAAAATATTATTTTATTTCACTTAAATGAAATGCCTAGAAAAAGCAAATTCACAGAGAGAAGAAGCAGATTTGCAGTTACCTGTTTCAGGTGCAGGGAATGGGGAGATAGTGTTTAATGGAGACAGAGTTTCTGGTTAAGGTGATGAGAAATTTTGGAATTGTTTGATAGTAATTGTAGCACAAAATTGCAAATATAATTAATATCATTCAAATAGACATATAGAAGTATTTAAAGTGGGAAATTGTGTTGTATATATGTAATCATAATACTTAAAAATATAAAAGGAAGAAGTGTTGATACTTGCTCCAGCATGGATGTACCTTGGAACCACAATAATAAGTTAATGGATCTAATCAAGGGTGAACACAGATTTAATGATTTATTTAATATTAAGGTCCAGATTAGGGAATTCTATAGAGATAGAAAGTAGATTGTTGGTTGCTTAGGGCTAGATGGAGGGAGGATGAATAGGAGAATGATAATCTACAGATTTCTTTGTTTCTTTGTAAACTGATGAGCATATTCCAAATTTGACTCTGGTGATGGTGGCACATATCTGTGAATCAAGTAAAAATCATCAAATTATGAACTTAAGTGTGTTAACTTTAAGGTATATGATTTATAACTCAACAAACCTATTATAAAAAGAATATCAAATATTGCCTGGAGACAAGGGAAAGGACAGGAAGGAGGAATTAAAGAGGTATGAGAAAAACTATGTGAGTTGACTATCTGTTTTGCAGTGGTGGTTACACACATGTATAGGCATGTAAATACTTATTAAATTTTACACTTTAATACATAAAATGATTGTATATTAATTGTTCATCAATATGAACCAAATTTTTATCCCCATTTTTTATAATTCATTAACATATTCACTAGTAAATATATAGGCTTTTAATAAGTGTTACACTCTAGTTTAGTTCTGACAAAGGGGGGGGGGCTATTCCAAATGATTCAAACACTCTTGCTACTCTGTTCTGTTCTCAGGGTTAATTACAGCAGCCTGGAGTCCACCTGAGCCATTTTACTGAAGTTTCTGTGAGGATGACTCTCAATGGGGAGAGAATGGGATGATCTCAGGGACATTGTGACTAGGACTGACATATCTGTTTCTCATTTCTCAAACTGAGAAAGGGGAAAGAAAAAGTGAGGTATGTGTTGTATACTGAAGAATCAGCACCATTTTGGTTCACCTTGAAGGAAACTGTACCACTGAAGCTTCCTTTCCTGGGACACTTTGGTTAAAAACCTGATTCCTTTCTCCAAGGATAGACTCATGTTTTTTTTATTTCTGGATGCTTATAACACCCTCAACCAGAGGATTCTTGATGTGTAACTGTCATTCACTTCCCAGTGGAGGGCATGAGTTAAATTAATGTTGAGGACAAATTCTCACCTGATATTTCTTCATAAGAGACCTTCACACTGTGTTTACCTCTGATTAAAAAACATATCACAGCCAAGGAACTATTCTCATGGTGACCTCCTGAACCAGCCCATCTTCTAGCTATCATCTTTCCCATCCTATATCTTCACACAGATCCCTGTGTTCCCTCATTTCAAAGCCAATACTTTACTCCATGCTCTTTCACCATTAACAGAATTTATTTGTAATTCTGGTAAAAACTTCTATGATTAAGAGCTTTTTTAAATAACCTTCAATACTTTACCCAGATTCTGGTTTAATTTCTTCAAGCTTATGCAATTCATGACCTCACACTCTTCAAGGCAGAGACATAATTTATCTTACAACCTTATTGAGACTAGAGTGAGTTCCTGGCTTGCTGCATGACCCTCTGCCCCTCTGTGTCACTCACCTTCAATCTCACAACCTTCTCTCCCTGACTTCCATGATTGTGAGATGACTTGGCATGGGGCTTCAGATATTGTCCTTAATTCACAAAGTCTGCCATCAGCAATTGATACTTCAGGATCCAGAGGTAGTACAGTTTACCTCTCCTCACTGCCTCCAACATTTCTTGCAGTGCTAATGATATCTGCCCTGTATGTCCTTATTAGACATTCAATTCATTAATATTATTGAACACTGGATGTCTGTAGCTGCATTCAACTTCATTTCATGATATGATAAGATGGATGGGATTTTTAGAAGTAAGTGGATCTAATTAGATCAGTGTGTAGATATGGGCACTGAGACTGAGGATGGTTTTCCTGCCAAAATTGAACAGGTAAGGTATCTCAGGGACAGGAGATGAAGCTGTTGAGGTGTTCCACATGCAGGCATGTTGGTCAGAAATGAGGGCTCACCCAGAAATTAACTTTGGTGGTAATATTTAACAGTTCTGAAATCCCACTATGAATTCACTTTCTACATGACTGACTACTGTGTAATGACATCAACAAAATTGTGAAAAGTCTAGCTCCAAATGGAAGGGCTTTCCTGCCCTTGCCTGGAGTTCCCACAGACACTGAAAAACAAGCAGAAAGTGTCATAAACCAACTTTATCATGGATTTTACTTATTTTATATATATATATATATAATCCCTTGGAGTAATGACAAAATGACTATATTCCCAAAGCCATCCTTGATCTTTGGTCAAATTTAGCTCCCTGTCCATCTCCTTCAACACATTTCTGGGTTACAAGTAGAGGTGTTTTGTCTTGGTAATGATGCACCCCAGGGAGAGGGCTGCATTCTCTATGATATCAGCCAACATCTTCCTGTCAAGGGTCCCCATAAGGCAAGGACTTCCCCTCATTTTCTTTCATTTTACATACAGAGTTACCTCCCAAATGCAAATCACCATATGGGCAAACAGATGAAACAATGGCAATCATTTACTTAAATTCAGGTTCCACACAGTCTGGAAAATTCTTTCTAGAGCCATGGACATCACCCAGAAGAACATGAAAGCATTGTGGTTCTTCCTTTTTCTAATGGTAGCCCCAAGCATGAGTGTCTCATGGATTCAGACATGAAGGTAATGGGGATGACACATCTGAGCACATGACTAACTGTTATTCTCCTTGTCCTTAGTTGTCCTGTCTCAGTTCTAGCTGTAGGAGTCAGGATCTGGCTTGGTGAAGCCCTCACATACCCTGTCCCTTACCTGCACAGTATCTGGATTCTCTTTAACCAGCAGTGGTGTTGACTGGATCCACCAGGATCCAGGAAATGTGCTGGAGTGGTATGCTACTATGGGGTATGATGGAAAACCATATTATAACCTGACTCTTAAATCCTGACTCAGCATCACCAAAGACATTTTCAAGAACAAAGTTTATTTAAAGCTGAGTAGCCTGAAAGATGAGGACATGGAAACATATAACTGTGCAGCACACACAGTGAGAGGAAGTCAGGGTGAGCTCAGGCACAAACCTCTCCTGCAGGGCAGAGGAGGGAGCTGGACTGCAGGGGGTTCTCAGGACCACCATGGGTCACACAGAGGCAACCCCAGGGGCAGGTACAGAGAATGGTTGGGGAGGAAATTCCTGGCCTTGCCCGGGGTTTCCACTTTAAAAAAAAAAAAAATAATCCCCCAGAAAACTGACATTGAGAGTTTTCTCAACAATTCTATCATGTGTTCAAGATTCAAACAACCTAAAGATTTTTAAAATATGTTTACATATCTGTTTATTGTTCCCCATTTCTGCACTTTCTACTGGATATGGCTGAAAGTGTAAACAAAACTTGCTTTCATCTGACCTTATGCAGTTAATTCTCTTAATTTAAGTAAATACCCCCTGAGGAGGTACATAAAAAAGGCCCCTCCCACCATCATGGAGAGCTTGTGCCCTCAGATGGAAGGTCTGGAAGAGGGAAACCCTGGCATGGCATGAGGGGCATAATTCAGGGGCTTCAGTGTGTTCTCTCATGCTTCATGGCATCAAGGACCAGGTCCCTGTGCTTGTATCAAATCATTGATAAGTTTTGATGCTATTACATGGGATGCCACTCACACACACAACACAGTATTTTAATATATACCTTAGAAGATGATAAAGTATAAGATAAAATAACAGACTCATATTGTTTATTTTTCCCTTGCCCAAAGAGCATCCCTCACACCATTTACACTTAAGGTCTTTTATATTTTAATTTTTCATGGATGTATTAATCAATCATTTATCTATATATTCTTTTGCCCTAAAATATCAAGTATTTTCCTAAAAGTAAAATGTCAAGCACAAAACTTACACTTTTCATTGAAGAAGTCATGGTCAAAAGGAAGAACTCATTTACACACTTAATCCTTTTGACAAAACCAGGGGTTTCTGAAGGCAGAGCTGGTGTGATGTCCTGCCCAGAAGCCCAGTGCCTTTCAGCCTTGTGCTCAGTCCTCACATTCCAGGACATCCTGGGAAGCTGAGGCCATCTCCATCTGCTTCCAACCCGCTCAGCACCTCTGATTGGAAAATAGTTCTCGTTTTGATGTATCTTTTTTTTTAATTCAATTCTAAATTTTATTGGAGAAGTTGTAGATTTATAAATATCATGCATAAAGTACCAAGTTCCCATATACCCACCCTATTATTAACATCTTGCATTACTGTGGTAAATTTGTTACAATTCATGAAAATCATATAATTGTACTTTAAAGAGAGTCCATTATTTAAAATAGGGTCCACTATTTGTACTATACATTCTTAATTTAATAATATAAAATGTTTATTCTAGCAACATATATAAATCTTAAAATTTGCCCTTTTAACCACATTCAAATATAAAATTCAGTGGTGATATTACTGTTCACAATGTTGTGCTACTATTGACAATATTCATTACCACAATTCTATAATAATCCCAAATAGAAACTCTATACAATTTAAGCATTAACTCTACATTTTCTGTCCCCATTCTATCTCCATGTAACCTATGTTCTAGATTCTGTCTCTCATTTTGCCTATTCTAATTATTTAAAATCTGTGAGGTCATACAAGAGTTGAACTTTTGTGTCTGGCTTATTTCACTCAACATGATGTTTACAAGGTTCATAAATGTTATCCCAAGTCCTACTTAGTGCTAAACAATATGTGATTTTATGTAGATAAGATCCATATTTACCCATTGCTCAGTTGATAGACAGCTGGGTGGCTTCCATTTTTTTGCATCTGTAAATAATGTCAATAAGAACATTGCTTTGTAAATATTTGTTTGAATCCCTTGTTTCAAATTTTCTGTGTATGAAACTTGCAATGGGATTGCCCTGTCATGTAATATTTCTTTTCTTTTCTTTTTCTTTTCCATGTAATACATTTATTAGACATTTCAATAACCTATTACAAGGCTTCAAATCTTGGGCTGGTATAGGTGCAGGAATATAAAACCTCCCACAGCATGTTCTCTGTACAGTTCTTTTTTTAAATTATTTTTTATTTTTTTATTTGTAAAATGATATATAAATACATATGCATATATGTGCATTTGTTTACATAAATGTTATATGTTATATACATATATATACATTTTATAAAGGTGCCTAGATTACCCAAATATTACTCAGAAACTACAGGGATTCCCATGCTCCCCACCACCCACACCCCCAAAAACACCCCACACAACCATTCCCCATCCGTGTGGTACTACACCCGCAATGGATATACATATCCTGGGGCCTTGCCACCAACCATAGACCACAGTTCAGATCACAGACCACACTCTCTCCCACCCAGTTCTGCATGGTATATTCTGATGGTAAATGGCCTACATTCATCGTTGCTTCGCCACTCAGGACAACCCCCAAAGTCCCAAAAAAGCCCAAGTATTTCAACTGCCCCGCCTCTCCCTGCCTCAAAAATGTCCAGCGGCCACCGGCTCCACCTCACTGTTACAATTTCTTCCATTGCTTGAATCACAATATGTCTACAACAGAACACTACCAAGTCCACTCTAGTCCCAAGCTCCTCCCCCCATCCTGAGGGGACTTGGAAGGTGATGTCCACTCCACCTCCAAGTGAGAGAGGGCTTATATTCCATGGATATAGTGGATGGGATTACCTTGCCTTCAGCTGCAGGCCCTCTCCATTCCCTGGGATGGCTGTTGCCCATCGTCATGTCCTCGCCAGGTTACTTGGATGAGTCCTTTGAGCTGTTGGGTAGGAGTTGCAGCTCCACTGAGATTCCAGGCACACCTGGCACATAAGTGGGCCAGAGGATACAGTCTCTGGAAGTACACTTAAAACTCCTGCATCACATAGAGGTTTGAATAGAAGGGACTGATGGACCATGTGTAGGGATGACTTGTTTGAGTCCAACTCTGTCACTCTCAGGGACACAGATGCCAATGAAGAGCCTACTAATTAGGCACCATTCTCTGGGGCTATCCCCACTTGTGTAGGAACTGGGTATCACCAGAGCCCTTAGGGGTCCCTCAGTGTGGGGTGATATCCACTTAGCTGTTCTTTGAGATCCTACTGAAGTATGCATAAGTATTACCTTTGGGATGACCTCCCTACTTTCTTTGATGTCTTTTATCCATGTAAACTCGTTTCTCTTTACCATTTCCCCCTTTTATTCAAGGTATTTTTCTGAACGTATTGCCAGTTGGCACTTGGTATTAATCCCTCATTGCCAGGGATGCTCATCCCCGGGAGTCATGTCCCACATTGCGGGGAAGGTAATGCACTCAAATGCTGGTAAACATGGCTTAGAGAGAGGCCACATTTAAGCAACAAGGAGGCTCTCAGGTGGTAACCCTTAGGCACCCCATAACAGTAGGCTAAGTTTCAATTAGAAGAGCAAATACTCATAAGGCTAGTCCTCAATAACAAGAACCACTACTGGGTATATACCCAGAAGAGCTGAAAGCTAAGACACGAACAGATATATGCACACTATTGTTCATAGCGGGATTGTTCACAATTGCCAAAAGTTGGAATCAGCCATGGTGCCCATCAACAGATGAATGGATAAGCAAAATGTGGCACATACATACAATGGAATATTACTCAGCTGTTAGAAGGAATAAAGTGCTAACACATGGAATAACATGGCTGAATCTTGAAGACCTTATGTTGAGTGAAGCAAGCCAAGCATTGAAGGAAGAACAGTTTATGACCTCATTGATTTGAATTGAGGTAAGATAACAGTTTCTGAGAACCACTGAGTGAAAGATAGGCTAACCAGGAAGAAAGAGAGAAGGGTAGGCTGTGAGCCATCACCCATATGGACATTATGTATGGTAAATTGAAAGAGTATAGTTACATATTGATGGATAGGACTGGTGGGTAGAGATTTTACTAGTGGTGCAAGATTAACAGGTGGTTAGATTAGGAAGGTCAGGTTAGAATAACCAGGACATGTAAAAATGAATCTTGACATCCCATGAGCCAAGACAGGGAAGATTCATATGCCCCAGGGCATGGGGAGGAAGAAACAGAAAAGATCAAATGGGCTATGTAATGGTCATGGGAAATACGCTTCATTACCTTACATTAATGGACACAGGACATGGTAAATATCATCAAAAATTATTAAACTGTACAGTCTAAATTGTAAACTATACTGTAAACCACTGAAAAATTTTAGTTGCTATATTTTACTATCTGTATAACAGTTATAACAATGATATCATCCATAAAAATAACAAGAAGTTTTTAATATGGGGTGGGGAAGCGGGAGGGAGGTTGGGTTTATGGGAGTCTCTAATATTCTGTGTGTGACTTTGCTGTGACCTAAAACTTCTTTGGAAATTAAATTGAAATTTGGGAGACACTGGGGAATGAGATGGGGAAGGTTTCACGATACACTGGACATCCGATATTAAAATGATAAAAGGAAAATAGAATAATTTCTTTAAAAAAAAGAGGATTTTATTTGTTTTTTGTTTTTTTTCCATTTTTTCAAAGGTCCCAATTCGCTAATTATAATTTATTATTATATTAGTTTCCTTTTTTTTTTTTCTTCTGAGTCTCCTTGTACTTATCTCTTGCATTTAAGATTATCATTATTATTTCTTTTTGCTATTAATTTTATTTTGTTATTATT
>JAQZBX010023372.1:0-30887 GCA_029593785.1 Cabassous unicinctus | reverse complement strand
CTCCAGTGGCCACTGCCTCCACATCGATGCTGTAATTTCTTCCATTGCTAGAATCACAACAAGTCTGTTGTAGAATACCAGTAAGTCCACTCTAGTCCATAGTTCATTCCCCAATCCTGAGGATTCTGGGATGGCAATGTCTACTCCACCTCTAATTGAGAGGGGGCTTTGATCCCATACAGCCGATGGATGGGACTCTCTTGCTTGCAGATAAACTGCAAACTTTCGTTCTCAAAATGAAGAGTGGTGTGGACTTTGGCTAGTAACCTGCCTGGACTTCTACATGTCTCTGTGGATTCTGTTCTTTGGGTTCTCTGTGACATAGCCCTGTCCTTCCCACAGATCTCAGCCTGCATCACTACTCTGTCTGGACTTAATCCAGAGTTATGCATAACCCCTCAAGATCCTTCGCCCATTGTTTATGGGGGTGGGGTGGAGAGGTAGCTCAGGTGGCCTTGATCGGCTTGAGCGGCCCTCAGGTGATGGTGGTACCCAGGGGGTTCCAGCTTCCTCCGGCAAATCTTCTGCTGGGACTCAGCCCTCGGTTTCCTAGCCACACTCGTTGGTGACAGGGCCACACACTGCAGCAACCTAGACGTGCATGCCACAGCAGTCCACGTAAGTTCCACATGGTAAGTTTCCCTTGAATACCACCAGGTGGGGAGCCAAACGCAGCCGAACTCACACACCTGATTAGCCGCGTGCTTTGGCAAGGCCTCTCTTCCCCCTCTCTTCCAGGCCTCTCTCCCCCCACTCCTAAAATGAAGGCGAGATCACTTCCCACAGCCAGTTGCTGTAAGATCTCCTTGAGATTGACGTGTGTAAGGTGCTTAGCACAGAGCCCGGCAGTCAGTGGGCGCAGAGTGGCCAAGCGTCGACAGCAGCGCCGTCCAACAGAAATGTGAAGTGTGCCACCTGTGTATCTTCAGTCTTCTTGGTGCCACATTAAAGACGTGGGAAGAGACAGATGAAATTAACTTTAAGATTTTTTTATTTAACCATAATCCACAATTTTATTTTAACATGTAATCAATATTTTTAAAATTGTTAATGAGATATTTCACTTTTGGAGGGTACCAAGGTTTCAAAATCCAGTGTTTATTTTGCACCCACACCACATTTCAGTCTTGATGCTAAATTTTCAACAAAGCAAAATGTGGTCCTACCAAAACAATAAAGTTGCATTTAATGGGAAAATATCTTTCATTGCTTCCGTTTTTAATTTTTAATTAGTTAAAACTAAATAAAATTCAAACTGGTCCTTTACTCATGCTAACCCCATTCCAAGTGCTCATTAGCCACATGTGGCTAGTGGCCATGTTATTGGGCTGTGCAGAGTTAGAAGAAGAGGTTCAGGGACTGGAATGGAAAACCAGGCTGTTAGCGCCTACCCAGATAGACTGCCCTTGACCTACACCAGATGAGGTGCAGAAGGAGGCTGTCCCAGGCTGGCGCAGCAGCTGCCAGCTGTCGTCAATGTGCCAGGCTCCTCCAATCTTCCTACTTCACCAACCTTAGGGTGGTAGGATGAGGTGTCCCCAGTGCACCTGGGCATCACAGCCTCATTCCTGACAGGAGAAGGGGTAGAAGGAAGATGGCATACAGCTGTTGCGTCCTCCCTACTGTGAAGAAGCTCTCCTGGAGCCTCTCCCAATGGCTCTTGCTTCCCAGTCTTTAACCAGAACCACATCCTGTGGCCACCCTTATTTGCACGAGGTAAAGCTGGGGAATGTGCTGTTTTTCATAAAGGGCCTAGGAGGAACAGAAGGAAGAGGGGAGCACTCTGGGCCAGCCACAGTGGGAAGTCTTGCCTTCCTAGGCCTCAAGAATCGAGTGGAGGAGCAGGTCCCAGAGCCCAGGAGTGATGTAGAGGGCAGAGGAGGCCCTGCCACAGGCGCTGTGGCTGCAGATAGAGAACCCAGCCAATGCCAAGCCGTGGCCTCTCCAGAAAGAGCCTGGCCACACTCCCCCCCCCACCCCTCGGATCGGCAGGTGCCTCCCACTGGCTGAGGTCAAACTGAAGCAGGAGCCCAGGGGAGCCCAAGGGATGCATTCCATAGAGGTCCACCTCCGGGGACAGAACAGGGCTGAGGAGGGGACAGAGTGGGTCGGAGGGGCAGAAGGCGAATGGGAAAACCACTTAGCGATGGGCGAGGGTAACAGGTTTCTCCTTGACTGTCTGGAGCTGACTGCTGGACTTTTAGTTGGGTGAATGCCCTTCTCCTCTCAGGTGTCTGCTGTCTTCACCCAGGCTGTCTGCACCCATGGCTTCTGGTGGAGAATCCCTAGGCCAAGACATCTCGGTGTTGTAGAAGGAACACAAGTTCTGGAACAACCCAGAATTACGCAATGCCTCTCACTCCTGGGAGGGAAAGTCGTGAATGTTACATGGAATGACACAGTCCTGCTTCTGTTATGTGTTACCTGAAGGAAGCCGTAGACACGGAAGTTAAGAGCTCAGGTTCTGGAGAGAGAAGCCGTGGGCGCAGATGCGCCTCTGACTTACTGAAGCTCTGTGGCCTGGGACAGGTTACTTAGCTTCTTAGTATGTCAGCGTCCTCATCTTCAAAGCGGAGGGAAATTGTCGATGCCATATAAGATTGTGGTGAGAAGAAATGAGACGTTACGTGAGAAGTGCTCAGAAGAGCGGGTGGCGCTGGCACTTACCACCACTCAGTGTCCCCGATTATATGCATAGCGCCAAGCTGCACACAGAGGATGCTCAATGCATATTTAATTCCCTTTTCCTTCCTTCCAGTAAGGGAAGTGCAAGCACCCACAGCCAGCACAGCACCTCTCTGGACTCTCCCAGGCTGAAGGTAAGAATTTCTTCCTATGCTCTGTTAGTGTAGTTACAAGAGAGGCAAGTGTTCTTGGCACCTGAGCAGGCAGGGAAGTGTATGACAGGGCCCTTGAGAGCAGGGGCTCCCTGGCCTGAGCAGAGAGCATGTCAGCACAGAAGGCCCAACCCCACCTCCCCAGCTTCGCCCAAGTCCAGGAGCACTTAGCGGAGTGGATAAGAGCATCATTGCAAGAGCCTGCATTTCTCCAGCTTCTCCCTAGCTGTGTGGCCTTGGGCTAGTTCCTTAACATGTCTGTGCCTCAGTTTCTTCATTAGTAAAAAGGGTATTACAATGACGCCTACCTGAGAGGGCTTGTGATGAGAAGGAAACCAGCTATACTATTACATTAACAACTGTTTTGAAAGTGCTTAGAACAGCCCAAGCATGCACTAAGTGCTTTAGGAAGGTTTCTTAAAGAAATCAAATAGCCTCAGTTTAGTAAACCAACTTTGGCCATCGATTTTCTTAGTGTCGATACTGGTCTGAGACACTGTTCTCCTTTGGGGGCTGAAAACAAATCAAAACTATGTTTGTCCAGGAAAGAGATAGAAAATGCTTAAGTCGACAAAATCAAAAGGCCCATTAATTGACACGTCCCTCGAATCGGCTGTTTAGCATTCAATAGCCTAATAATCTGTAAGAATGTTTTGATTTTTTATCTTATGGATAAAGTAAAGCCAGAGTGATGCATCCAGATCACAGACTACAGAAGCAGCACGTGGGAGCGAGCTTCTTGCTTCCCCCTTACTAGCATCTCTGTGGGACTTGGCCAGGTCACTTCCCCTTTCTTGGAGCCTCCATATTCTCATCAGTAAAATGGGGATAATAATTCCTGTGTCAAATATTCTTAAAAGCACACAGCAGGTAGTCAGTAAGTGGAAGTAATTTCCTTCTACCTTCCACCTCTGAAAGCCTTTGAACAAGGAGGAAGCCTGGGAGGGAACTAGTTGGGGAGACTGGATTTCACAGAGGGCGTGAGTTAATTAAAACATCAACAAGCTAGAAAACAAAGGGTTTTTTTTTTTTTTTTTTTTTTTTTTAATGAGTCAATTCTCAGTGATGCTTCTTGCCTGTGCCAATCAGAAAGAAGGCTCTGCTGTCCTATTTTGAATAAAAGAAGGGCTGATCCCTGGGAGGTATATGGGAAGAAAATAGACTTTGGAAGCGAGCTTTTTAACTCCAAAATTTGTAATAGTTTTTAGCAAGTGACATCCTTTCTAAGCCTCAGTTTCCTCACTTGAAAATATCTGCCTTGTAAGATGAGATGGATTGAGCGATAGGATGTACATAAAGATGTCACACAGTAGGGGCTTAGTAAATGTTAACTGTTATAGTAAGTTCACATCCCCCTTGAAATAAATTTAGGCTTCTCATCAGATCAAACAGACCAAATAAAGAGGTCAAAGAAAAAAATTCACTATCTGCACATAATTTGGGGGCAGAGGTTGCTGGTTGCACTAAAGATTTATTTTTTAGATTTCCTAAAATATAGGGAGGAATAGAGCATTGTCCTCCAAAGAAATAATGCCACTTCTGCTAAAGAAGCTGTTATGTTTTAATGACCTGAGGACAATTTACTTCTAGTACAGTCCAGGCAGATGCTCAGTGCTGGAGAAGTTGCTTCTAAACAGTCTTTTAAAATTAGCTGGAGAATTAGAGACTACGTGGGAGCAGTTGCCATGAGTCATTGAAGGCTTTCTCCCGGATGTCAAATCTGCTCTTATAACAAGTCCCTCAAATTAGCTTAAGAGCCCTTAAAACAAACTAATCTCTGCTTAAAGGATTCTTGTGGTCTTATTTTGCATTTGCATCTTTGCCTTTCATAAAATATTTGTCCATCCTCTTACAAGTAGGTCTTGTTTTCTTCTTCTTTCTCCAGTCTCTCACATCGTATTCTCTTCCAGTGTTTTCCATCTCACTGAATGCCTACCCCCCAAATTATTCCAGAAACCAGGAAGATGATGCCATCGCCTTGACTCCCTACAGTGACTCTATGCGCAATTCCGCCTGATTTTCCTCCTGAACATTGCGTTTCCCTCCACTTCCCTCCCTCCTCCTCTTCTCACTGGTCTCACGCCTCTGGGCTCCCTCCTGTCTCGTATCCAGGGGACGCTCCAAAGGACCTTTAAAACTGCACAGCTGGCCATTTCGTCCTTGCTTGCAGCCTTACAGATGTCTCCATTGCTATTGGTTAAGACGAAAGCCCAAATCCTTTACTCAGCCCACAGGGCTCTGCAGGAGTGGGCGCTGCTCCTTTGCCCTTCTCTTCTAACATCACGCCAGCCACACACATCTTTTGATTTGGGGAATGTACCATGAATGAATTGAATGGGTGCCCTATAACCCACAATGGCTCCCTTTGGCCCACAGCATCAGAGTTTACTATTCCTCTGACCTGGCTACTGACCTATTTTCCATCATTTCCTCCACCTCCATGCCATTCTTCCCACGAGAAAGGCCTCTTTGCACCCAGAGCTGAGCAGTTCCTCTATGGCTGGCCTCATGCTGTGGGAGCAGCACAGCTGGCATACATTCAAATTCTGGCCCCTCCCAGGGCTTCATTGTGGTGACCTAGGCCAGATTCAACTGACTTCACAAACTCCACCCATCAACCCATTATACATGCACACAGATGCTCTCACATGCATGCACACACATTCACGTGCGCACACCCATTCATATAAATACATGCATACACTTGCTCATACACGCACACAATCACATTCATACATGCACACATATGCACATGCACACACACGTGTGCACACATTCACAGATTCATGAATACACCCACACATGCATACCCGTGCACCACGCTCACATTTGCACATTTGCACATTTGCACATACATACATGTGTGCTTGCACACACGTGTACACACCTCACATGCACATACACACACCAGTACCCGGACTACAGCACCTAACCCAGTGCCTGAACACCCAAAAAACAAACTCAAGAAATTAATGTGGTCAAAGATGCAGCAGCTGTTTCTAAGCACAAAGGAAACAACTTTGCCTCATCACTAGCTTCTTAATTCTTTAGTCCTTAGTACTCATCTACTGACCCGGTGTTTACTCAGCATATATTAAGTGTCAGTAGGGCTTTGGAACAGGGTTCCTGCCTTCATAAAGCATAGAGTCTAGTGGAGGAGTCACACATGCCACTTACTAGCTCCATGAGTTTAAGTTTTTAACTGCTCTGTGCCCCTGGTCCCTTATCTGTAAAATGAAAATGATGTCATCTTCACAGTGTTCTTATGGAATTAAGATGAAAAGACCTATGCAAGTTACTAGGCACTGAGCTCATAAGATCTACATGAAAAATAATGGGATAATACACGAAAATAGAATATGCCATAACAAAGTCTTCAGTAAATAATAGTTTCTTCTCCTTCTCCTTCTCCTTCTCCTTATTTTTATTCTTATTCAGACAAAGACATGTGGAATTGCAAGTTGTGATAAGTCCTCTGCAGGGAGAAGAGCAGGGTGCAGTGATAAAGAATGGCGTCATCAGCAGGTGTCATCAGGGAAAGGCCCTCTGAAGAGGCAGCTGTTAAGACATGATGGGTCAGACATGAGAAGCGGCCAAGGGTCCCAGCAGAGGGCCGGGTCTGGGTTGCAGCCGAGCAAACATGGGTATCCTAGACATATAGATATGGTTCAAATGCCTTCTCTGCAGCTTTCTAGCTATGTGTTCTCGGGCCAGTCATGCTGCCTCTCAGAGGCCCAGTTTCCTCATCTGTAAAATGAAAATTACAATGTCAATAATAAAGGAATGAATATAAAGATGATAATGAAGGAGATAATGGCAATGTGGTAGATTTAAATAAAATAACCCGTGTCAGTCACCAAGCAGAGAGTCCCACTCATACCAGGCATTTAATAGATGCTGGGCTCCTCTCCATCCCCCCATCGGCTCCCCTGTGCCAAGCATCCTCCTAAGTTAACGCTTGCCCAGGCCCATCACTCAACACCCAAGTGAGGCTTCAGAGCCAGGCCGATCTCACCCCCAGCTTGGGTCCTTCCCACTTCACCACGCCTCAATTCCATAAGCATCATGATAGCTAAGGAAGGGAGGGAGCACATAATCCCACCCAGGCATTTCCCATGAATTCTCTTTGCTCCTCACAACGTCTCAGTAATGTGGATTCTCCTCTTTACCCCATTTTGCAGGAAAGAGAGAGAGACACTTGAGGATGTGACAGCATGTCCAGTAAAGGGGTTGCTTGCCGAGGGCACCGTCCAGCACCTTTCAATGCTCTCCTCTCCTCGCTCCTTGTTCACAGGCTCTCTGGACCTATCACAGTGAATTCTATTCATGATTACTGCTCACCTCTTTCAGGAAGCTTCTGGATTGCTCCAGCCCACGGTGACCTTGAGCCAATCTGGAAAAATCAGAACCTCGGTCATACTTAGACCTCGATCTCCTCTTGTGTAAAAGATTTACATTTTCAAGGGGCAGAAACTGTGCCTGCCCCCTTTCTTCCTCCCTCCCTCCCTTCCTTCCACTTTATTTTTCCCTTTATCTCCTGTTGTGTGTTGCACAGATCTGGAGACTTGTGAAATTGGCAAGTCCCAACAGCATTGGATGAGAGGTGATGGTGAGTGAGGAAAGGAAAACGATTCCAGCAATCCTAGTGTGAGTGGATTGCACTGTTTCCTCCCTGCTGGAAGTAATGTCTGAATAATCTCCGAATAAAAGTAGTGCTTTTTGAGGAAGCCCTATTTTTCTGATACAAGAATTAGGGCACAATTTCTGAAAAGGAAGCTAAGAAGGTGTGAAGATACTAAAATGTTGGAATTGTCAGGATATTTTGGAGGGTGGAAGGAAAATTGAAATCAGTGTTTTTATGTGTATGTGTGGAATATCTACTAAAGGATATTATCAGTAATATTTTCAGATAAAGAAATAGAGACCAAACACCATCCAGCTTCTATGGCTATAGAGGCCTTGAAACAAGTGGTGGGGCTTTTTCCTCCTGAGAATTAGCTCCATACGTGTTCCTATCTTGTCTTTTTAGCTGAATTGCAGCCTTCCCTGGTACACAAAACTCATCATCATTTGGTCGGTTTGATTTGATCATTTGCGATGCCCGTGACTCCTACCGACACACCAACACTCTGAACCTCCCTGCCAAAGCATTCGTCTTATTATATAAAATTGCCTGTCCACTTGTTCCTAGACCCATGGATTGTGAGTGCACAGGCTCATCGGGCTCATTTGTGCTTCAGCACCTGGGATAGTGCCTGGCCCAGTGTATTAAAGGAATGGTTCAATGAAGGAGCCTAACCAACTTTTGGAAACCTGCCATTTACACGACCTTCCCTAAGCTGGTCCCTATCTGCCCCTCCAGCTGCACCTTCCTGGCCTCGTTCTACATTCTAAGGGACCACTTTCTCTGTCCCCAGCCCAGCTCCATCACACTCACCTTTCCAGATCGCATCTTCACGCCATGCTCTTTCCAGACGAAGCTGTGCTGGGTCTCCCCAAGGTACAGCAGCCTCCCCTTCATTTATCCATCTTACCCACCACCCACCCCCTGGCAACTGGGCCGTGATTTCTCGGAGGCCTGAGGTCACAAGTGCCCAGTAAATATTAGCCGAATAGATGGGCAAATGATTTGTCACTGCTATAGCTGTGCGTTCACAGCAAGTCTTTCCCTGTAATAACTTAAAAAATAGGTTTTAATGTGACCTATGTAAGCCATCTGCATACATTTCCTACTCAACAAATTTATACTGGGGTGATTTGTTCAGAGCTGTGGTAGCTTCAAATACAAAAGAAAAGAAAAAGAAAAGATCCTTAGGATAACTGGTTTTAGCATTTAGAAAAAGAAATGCCAATAGCTATTACCTAGAGAATTCTTAAAGGAGGTGGGAGGTGAGGCTTTCAATACAGGACATTCTTTTCCTATACTCACGAGAAACATCAGGTTTCAGGGTTTTAGCAGTTAAGAGTGTGAAAAAAGAGTGTTAAATTACTTAATAGTTCGTTATATATCAGGTCTAGAAAGTCAATTATGTAAAAAAAAAACACATCCATTCTAATAAAAATTGAAATCTACGTGAGTCTGAAAAGTTGGGATTCTTTTTCTCCTTTCACTGCTACGTAGGAAATCCAAGGTACATTCTCTACTTATACCATGATGGGAACACATTCATTCTTTTATTCATTCAGCAAAACACTGAGTACAATGTCCCGGGCACTGGGGAGCAAAAGGCAGACGGCTGAGGCTTTGTGGAGTTGCCCTCTTCTCTGTGGGGAAGACAGACATTAAGCAAATAAGCTCACACATCAATATGGAAATTACAAATGGTGCTAAATGCTGTGAATGAAAAGAACAGAGGGTGACCCAGCTAAATCAGATGGCCAGGAAAGGGACAGGTTAGAGAGAGAGCCACTGTCCTGAGTCCTTTCACTTTTACAGATTGGGGAGAGACCAAAAGGTTTACAATTGACTCAAGATCTGGTCGAAGGCCAGATTTCACTTTGCCGTGTGCAAGTCAAAGTCCTTCCTTGCTTGTTTGTTCATCTTCACAAAGAAAGAGAAAGACTAAGTTATTTCTAAGGTCCTTCCACCTCTAATAGTTTATGATCCTATTCAATTAAATCCACTCAACTAGACACGCATCGAATATTTTCCTTTTTTGCTGATCCCATTATGAATCATTGACTAAAACTAATCATGGTGATTCCATTGGGGGATTTATTTTCATCTTTTTTTTCTTTTTTGCTATGTTTTCTTGTAATATCTGAAAACCACTTTCATCTTCCACAACATAATTTAACTCTGAAATGGAACTCCCCGTCAAACAGGTATAGGTACAAAACAATTTATTGAAGACCCATGAGGGGAAATTCTGGGGAAGGTAAGATATAGCCAGGTAATTCATGCTTGTTTAATATCTATATAATCAGCATCTATATGCAGAACACATTTTTCTGAAATAGTCTAAAACAATCTATATTTCAATAGGTGATAGTGTCAATAGAACAAAGTTTTGTCACAGTATAAGGTCTCTGCTATCTTAAATAAATTAAACAAAAAAAATATTGCATTTAAAGATCTGTTGAAAGGATATCAACAACATTATTTTTCTTATACAAAGTGTTTTTCCCATAATGCATCTGATCTCTTTTTTTCCCTCTATGGTACTTGTCTGCAAAGAAATTCTTAAAATAGACAGAGTCCTCATAATAGAATTTTAGTTATCTCTGGAATGTGTCTCAGCACCCCAAACATTGTTTCCATCCACTAACTGCTCTCTGAGATTTCACCATAGTGGTTTCATTCTTTGTGTCCAAAGTTTGTTTTAGATTGAAAAGAAATTCTCTAGTAGAGGTAAGTCATATTTCCTCCCTCCCTCCCTCCATCCCTCTCTCCCTCACATCCAAAATATCAAAACATCTCAATTCTTCCTGTTAAAATGGGAGTGGGGAGCCTAAACTGCCATCACCTTTGCCCTTCCCTCGCCCACTGGGAACCAGCAAAGCGCCTGTAGGACTCAGGAGACCCTCCGGCTCCCACTGGCACAGGCAACAAGACCCGTAGAGGGTGGTCTTGGTCTCTTCCTTCCCTCTGTGCAATGTGTGCTACAAAGCCTGGTGTTCAAACAAAGAAGCTGATTGGACTGAATTAGTCCAGACCTGCTAGCTTGGAATTATGGAATTTGAGTCTGCTTCCACTGTGCACAGCTGGCTGGTGAGGAAATATTTATTCACATGGGAGAGAGGCTTTTCTTTTCACGGAGAAATGAAAAGTGTCAGTAGTCAGGCAGACATGGGTTCAAATTTGATTATAGCAGCGGTGGGACTTTGGGCAAGTCACTGACTCCTCATAGCCTCAGTTTCTTGATCTGTAAAGTGGGGTGATAATACTTAATTGGACTGCTGTGAGGATGGGAGATAAAATCATAAGCAGGCCTCCTATAGCTCCTGCTGCGTAAGAGGTGCCCAATACATCTTTATAATGACTGAGCACATTAACACCACAGTCCCCTGGGGGGTGGAGATGTAAGCGGTGAGCTGTAAATCCTAGTCCTGGCACACGTTGCCGAATGAACAAATGTGCAAACGAATCAGTTCAATTCAGTTCCACCCCTTACTTGTTAAGCACATGTTTGCTGCTACTTGAGATACAAGAAAAAAGGAAGGCAGAGCTGCAGCCCTCAAGGAAGTACCATTATGTCTGAATACATCATTTAATCCATCTCATTACTTGGTAACAAGCTGGGCCAGCTGCAAACTTCCCTGGATGCAAATGGAAAGAAGGATTTAAACAACCTGCCTTCTCTGTCTGGAGCGCTAGTTAAGAAATAAAAACAATGGCTGCCTTGCCTTCATGGCTCAGAGCAGGTTGGATAGGAAACCTACCAACCACGTTCCATTTTCTTACAGCATTAAAATCTACCATGGAAGCAATGCACATTTGTGTGAATGCTTGCTGAACTAGGAATCACAGTTTTCTACCAATTTCAGAAGATTGTAAATGCATAGTAGGAGCATGAATGAGTGAACACACCGTGCATGTGATTTTGGCCTTTCCTATGTAATGATCATGTCCACAGATATTTCACTCATTTACTCATTCATTCTTCCTTTCAAGCACTCATTCAGCTAATGTTAATTAAGCATCTCCTACAGGTGCCTTACCAAATTATTGCTGATCCACACAGCAAACGTGTAAGCTAGTTATTACTATTCTCATTGTACAGGGGAGGGAGCTGGGGCTCAAGAGGCCAAATGATTCGGTCACGTTTATGCCGTTAGTAAAAGATCCCAGTACAGAACTTGTATAAGTAACGATCTTCTTATTTATGATGAAATATGGGGGAATTGCCTCCAAAACTGCACCTCCTGCAGATTTTTCTGTCTCAGTTGAATAACGAGTCTTTTTTTTTCTGTTGCACAGGCCCAAACCTTTTTTTCTCTCATATACCACACCCAATCCATCAGAAGTCATATTCAAAATAATCTAGAATTGGCCTTTCTCATGACCTCAGAGTAAATCTGGAATTGGGTACTTCTCATGACCTCAGAGTAAATCCAGAATTACCATTTCTTATGACCTCTAAGTAAATCCAGAATTGGCCACTTCTCACGACCTAAAATAAATCGAGAACTGGCCACTTCTCATGACCTAAAATAAATCCAGAACTGGCCACTTCTCATGGACTCAAAATAAGTCCAGAATTGGCCACTTCTCATGACCTCAAAGTAAATCCAAAATTGGTCACTTCTCATGACCTCAGAGTGAATCCAGAATTGGCCACTTCTCACGATCTCTCTGGACTGGGGCAGTACCGCCTCTGGAGTGCATTATTGCCTCTCTCTTATCTGTGCTCGCTGCTTTCACCCTTGCTCCCTGAGTGTGTTCTCAGCTCTACAGCCAGGGGGTAGACACCTGCTCGTGCCCACCTCCTATGGCTCCCACCTCCTTCAAAGTCAAGGCCACAAACTTGATAACGCCCTTCCTGGCCTGACCCTCCATTTCCTCGCTGGCCCCTTCCCACCATCCCGCCCCCTTGCTCACTGCAGTGTAGCCTCAGGGGCTGCTCAGTCACTCTCCTGCCCCCGGGCAAGGAAGCGTTCAGTGCTCCTTTCCAGACGCTGGCTTGGCCTGCCCGCGCACCCCTTTCAAATCTTGGCTGGCCTGTCTTCTTTGTGAAGCCATTCCTGGCTGCTCTGTTTAAAATTACACCCCACCCCCCTTCCCGGCTCTGTTTTCAGTCACCCATCTAGCAATTTTCGCCTTCTAAGGTATTACACAATTTGTTTTTTATTTGACATTGTGTCAGTGATGTCTGCCTTCTTTGTTCTATGATGAATTCCCTCAGCCTGTCACAGTAGGTGCTCAATAAATATTGAGTGAAGGAATAAAGGGGGCTTGAGGTGTTTGTCAATGGCATCAAGATGATTTATTTCTATGGCCAAGGAACCCAGGCACCTCTGAGTCTTAGGCCAGGTCACATCACCCTTGCCCGTGAAGCCCATAAGGGAGCTGCGCAGGCGAGAAACAACGTGAGACAGAAGGTTACGGCATGTTCATTGCCCGCTGACCTGGGGCCCCAGCCCCCAAGCCGAGTGCGCTGGTAAGCGGGGCCACGCCAGGTGGCCTCAGGTTGGGGTCTGAGAAGTCTCTCTACCATCTCACCCCCAGACCAGATTTCCAACCTTGTCACCCCCAGTCACCACCTGGAAAGAGGAAAGGGGGCCTCTTACCACGTCTGCTGTGGGTGTAAGAGGGAGAGGGAGAGAGGCCTACTCAGTGAGGAAGAGAGAGAAGGAGGGCACCCACCCACGTCCTGGCCTTCAGGGCACCAGGAAGGGGGATCCAATGGGCCACCCGGAGCTGACCACGCCAACCATTGACGCCTTCCCCTGACAGAGGGGCGGGGCATGAGAGGAAGTCCTGCCCCCTCAGGTCTCAGGCGTGGTACTGCACATACACCACTTCTACTGCTGTCTCACTTTATGGAAATGCGAGGCCCTTCCTGCATTACTAAAGACTTCATGAGCATCAAGCATAATGGCTGTCGAATCTCCCCTCCTAAGAGGTTAGAGATTTCCTTTTGGGCAGGAGAGGGGCCCTCGCTTCAGCCCCCATGCCCTGTGGAAAAACTGTATTCAAAACGATTGCTACTTTCCACCTGGTATAAAACCTACTGTTCTGTTGCCCCTTTCAAACTGGGTCCAGATCCCTTAGTATTAACAGGGGATCCCTGCTTTCTTCCAGCCCCTTTGCTTAATATTGCACGAGCAACTCTAGATAATACATAAACTTGGTTTGAGTTGCCTTAAATGAGGTTACTGGGTAAGACAGTATCCCTGGGTCTATTGCTGCCTAACATTAACCACCCTGAAAGGTAGTATCTTTCATTATTCTGTGGCTTGACTGGGCCCTGCTGGTGGCTCCTTCTTGGGTCTCTCACAGGCAAGATGTCAGCTGGGCCTGCAGTCACCTGAAGGCTCACCTGAGCTGGGCATCCAGGATGGCACACTCACATGGCTGGCCGTTGATGCTGCAGGTTGGCTGGTTTCTTGGCTGGAGCTGTCAACTGGGACACCTCCACGTGGCTCTTCCTTTTGGCTTCACCTGCTCGCAGTAGGGCGGCTGGGTTCTGGATGGAGCAGGCCAGGAGCAAGCGTTCCAAGAGATCTAGGTGCAGGCTGCAAGCTTCCTATGATCCAGCCACAGAAGTCCCAGGATATCACTCCCACTGTATTCAATATTCACCAAGTCTCGGAAGCCAGGCCAGAGCCAAGAAGATTGGTATCCAAAGGCACCTCTTGACATAAGAAGCAGCATGTGCGTCCAGGGAAGGAAGGCATTGATGGTGGCCAGCTTGGACTCCACCTACTGCACATGCTGTTCTTGGGATGACAGGAGAAGGCAGGCAGGGTGTCCTTGGACAGGATTGGACCCCAAGCCCCAGGAAGAGTCACACTGAAGGCTCGAGTTTCTATGTGGAAATAGATCTCAGCCCCTAGGCTAAGGCAGTGGGTCAAGGAGGGGCACAGATGGAAACAGGCTGGAGTTGGGGACTTTGTGTGCATCAGGAGGCAGTAAAGGAGAGAAGGACGGTGGTCAGGCTTCCGGCTCCTATGCCTCCAGTCCAAGTGTCTTAGACTTTGTCCCCATTGGTTGGTAAAGCAGTATAGGATAGAGCCAAATGAATGCAGTAGCTATAATGAAAACTTGATTCTGCAATGTTTTATCCCACAGCTCATTGGGGTGGACTCTTACAGAGATGAAGAATAAAAGAGTTTCTGGCAATGGAACTCCATTAGCTTAGACCCCTCAAAATGAAGGAAGTTGGTGGCTAATTTTATCAGTGTAGATAATCCAAGAGGAAAAGAGCTCCTTTGGAAGGGGAACCCTGAGCCCTCCGTGGGCCTCCATCACTCATGTCAGGGTCGCCTCACTGGGGGTCCTCCACCCTGTGCCAGGCAGGACTTGAAGCCCCAGAAAAACACAGAATGTCCTCCTGGGGCAGGAAATATGTTCAATATTAATGAATTTGACATTAGTCTTAGTCAAAACAAACATTGAGATATTGTGGTCTAGCGTGCAAACTGAAGTTTTAAGATAAAACTTGGCCTTTCAAAGACATTTCCCACTTTCTTGGGTGGTTGGCTCTAAACCCGCAGACTGCGCTTAAATAGGACTTCGGCTGGGGGGGGGGGCGTTCGAGTGGCGTTGCCTCCCTGATCAAGCCAGGGCTCCTCAGTGGGAGGTGCTGGGTTCTCTTCCAGAGCTGTGACCTCACAGTTGAACTCAACTCTGCTAACCCAATTCAGCAAACATTTAGTGAGTAACTGGAGGAAGCACTAAACAGTGGTTAAAGGCCCAGGCTCTGGCTGCTTCCTTTACTAGAGGGGTGACCTTGGAGTAACCCCGATACTGGCTGCATTAAAAGAACCTCTCTGAGCCTCAGTTTCCAGGTTCCTTTTTTCTCAAATGAGGTTTAATGGCAGCACCTCCGGTATAGGCAGCGGTGAAAATTGAGTAGTAAAGGGCTCAGGCGATGTCCACTGTTATTTATATTGTAGGAATGTGGCATTATACTCTCATGCTCTGGGCCTTTGCACATGCTGTTTTTTCTACCTTGAACTCCCTGCCCTTTACTGTCCCTAACCATCCTTCAAAGCTCAATCCCCCTTCATGCCCCAGTCCCTGGGATGCTCTCCCTGTCCTCCTATTACCTATTCTGCTTATCTCTTTCCCTGGGGAGAGCTAGGTTGGGGAGACAGGGGACCCTGGGTGGGGCCCAAGACAAGGGTCCTGCACCCCTTGGTCTGTGGTTGGGGGCTGACCTGGGTGGGGAGGTGGGAGTGTTCTAGTACCAGGTGACCTGGTGGGAGAGGGAGGGAGTAGGACTGTGTCTGGATGGGCTGGAATTTGAATTTGCTGATCTGAAAATTTGAATGGAAATAGGAAGTATGACATTGGACGGGACTGTTAGGGGAGGGTCGTAGTTAGGTAAGGTTAGGGTTGAACTAAGCTAACTGAGGCATGGCTGTCTCATATGGCATTTTCAGCTCCTGGTACCTGCCCACAAAGTTGCTCTTCCAAAGAAAAGATGGATGTTCAGGCTGTCAGAGGCAAAAGCACAACCGAAGCCAGGACTGAGGTCACAGCAACAGTAGAAGGATCTGAAGGGACCTGGCCAGAACTGTGATGGGGTCCTCTACAAAACCTTTGCTTACAGCATGTCTTCTCACATCCCATTAGTCAAGGCAATTCCCATGGCCGAGTGCAAATCAAGAGACACAGGAGGGTGTAGATGTCTACACAACCACATGGGAGTGGAGAGGTGGGACCAATGATTCAATCCACCACAAGTCATGGAACACAGTGAGAGGTCAATGAATTTTTCTGGAATAGAGGAAGAAATCAATACCTGCAGCTGTCCCAGCCCCAAAAGCCGGGGTGCAGTAGGTCCAGAACCCTCTGTCTGGCCCTGCCCAAAGAGGACTCACTGTCTTTCCCAACCCCTCCAGGTAACCTGATCACAGATGGTCATCCTTACCCCAGAGAAGGACACCGAGTAGCAACAGAGATGGGCCACCTGCAGAAGTGACCACAAAACAAGGCAAACCATGGTAGATGATGTAGGTTCCCACAAGCTGCTAGGAGTCCAGAGAACAGGGTACGTGCCTTCAGCTGGGAGATGGAGAAAGATTCATGCAGGGGGCAGTGCTGGCTCAGGCCACGATGGGCACGTGGGGCTTTGACAAGTGGAGCCTGGCAGGACAGGGAAGGAATGTCAGGGAAAGAGAAGAGCATGGAGATTAGCAAATGTGTTCAGTGTGCCGGGACCAAAGGTACCGCCTGCCTCCTGTCAACAACAACAACAACAGCCGCTACACAATGCACACACACACACAAATCAGGCCCAATTTGCTGATGGGGAGGAAGGGGCCATATGGCTAGAAAAGAACCCAGAATGATCTTGGAAAACCTTGAATTCTGTGCTGAGAGGGTCAGACTTTATGCAGGAAGGTTGTACACTCTGAGGAAGCATTGCATATTTTGAGCCAGTGAATGACATAGGAGAATTGTGTTTTAAGAAAACCAGTCTGACTGGAGGTTGGAGGGAAAGAAAAGCTTGGATGGAGAGAATCTGGGGAAAAAGAAGTGAAATATGCAGTGACTCTGGTGTGAAGCAGTGGAGACTGAACTAGCATGCTGGTGTCTGCTCCCCCAGGAAGGCTGGCACCCACCCTAATCCTAAAGGATGGGGTGGGAAGTAGGAAAGCAAGCTCCCTGCAGTGCCAGAAGTGAAAGGAGGCAGAGTGTGTGGAAAGTTGGCATCAGGCTATGGGGCCAGCACCTTGGTTGTGGAAATTTCTCACATACCTAGTGCCACCCCCCCCACCCCACTCCCATGTGCTTTCCACGATTGCATGACTCTGAGCTCTGAATATTTTACTTATTGTTGTCTCTAGCACCTTGAACAGTGCTGTCTGTAGTAAGTGATTAGCGAATTTGTTAAATGAAGGAAGAAATGAGTATAGCAGGAAAAAAGCAGGTTTTTCTACCTAGAATTATAAGGGTGGTGTGTGGAAGGTGGAACCTGTTCAGTGGAAGGCCTTGAGCTTTGCTTGATGGGTTTGAGTGTGCAGTTTTGGGAGGAGAAGCTGGGGGTAGGAGCTGAGTGGTTCTGCATAATACAGGAGGAAGAGTTTGGGATATCCCAGGGCAATCTTGGGGGTAGTTAGTTGGAAGGGGCGGTATGAGGTGGGTGGGGCAAGAAAATAGAAAATAAGGGTGGGAAGTTGTGTGGTATGGGATGCATTTGCTCTCTGCAGGTGCCAAATTTTCAGTAAAATTTACCAAACACCAGGAATTCTTATTGTGACTGCATTGTGCGTGTATGTGCAGAAACAGAGAAGGAACTTGCTTTCACGCTGGGGTCGGTGTAGTGTAGGACTGACACAGCCCACAAAGTGAGAGCAGAAGAGAAGCAGCTGGGAGAAAGGGCACCTCCTGGAAGGAGCAGAAGCCACACAGGCCGGGGCAGTGGCGGGAATGCGTCTGACACTACTGCAACAGGTTTCAGGGACGGGGTCCCAGCTGACACCCAGGGTACATGACTAGTGATGCCAGTTCTAAGGCAAAGGGTCACTCTGGGCCCTCGCAGAGTCTCAGGGTTGCAGGGGCTGAACGGACACAGCCAGCGCGTGGGAAAGAAGAATTGCAGATGGCGCAGGAATAGAAACCTGGGCTGGCGCTGGAGGCCTTACCAGGGTGGAGAGGAGAGGGGGTGAGAAGAAGCCTCATCCTGGCACTGATTTACTGGATCTGTCACCCTTAGCTGGCAGACACATCACATTTGTCTCTGTGTTCCCAGTGTCTATTAGAGTGCCCGCTGGCATCAAAGCACTAATCAATGTTTGTTGAATGAATAAATTAATGGGGATGTTTTTGCATGTTAAAACACGATAGGTTGCTTAAAAATTCAGTTTGCGATCAGCTTTGCGAAAGCACATCTGTTTGAATAGTTGGTTCTTTTAATTACATTCAGGTTTTTTTTTTCTGTGCAGCATTATGAAGTGGACTGTGGCAGTCATATAATTAAACCAAACAGTGTGGAAAGCTAAATAGGATTATCCAAGATAGATTTTTGACCCTCACTTATGTGATATGGCTACCACCATTCAGAAAATATTCAGAGGCAGTGTGGTCTAATGGGAAGTTCAAGTCCTTTGAACCCTAGCCCTGCCACTTACTATCTGTATAAACTTGGACAAGAATCAAATTCTTTATCTGTTATATAAGTGGAGTAATATCCACTTTTTAGGATACAGGGCTTATGTAGGATGTCATAAAAGGTATGCTCCACACGTACTTAGTATGGCTACTCTAATTGCATGGGATGCTACTCTTCAATCCAAATCTTTGATCGCTGTGAACTTGAGGTGGAGAAGGTAAGTTGCTTTAGAAATCAGTTCCTGAGTCAGAATCCATGTGCCGTGAATGACAGGAGACTTAACTCTGCCTGGCTTTAATCCAAATTTCGTAACCTAGCATTCATAGAGATTCAATATCCAGTCTGATTCAAGCACTGAAACAATATTTAATATTTGCCCATTGTGCCACTGAGTTCTGCCATACTCTGTTTTCAGATTTGCTGAAGTTTCCTTTCTGATTTTATCAGCAATTATTTCAAATAAAATTGGCACCAGGCAATTGGATTACTGGATTGTTGACTCTCATATCCTGGTAGAGGGTGAAAAGCAAATGCAGTTTTCACCAGTTACATATCAACTACTCCATGTTGCCATAGGGAGAAGCAGCTTCGGCTCAGAGGGTAGTAGGGGAAGGAATCTGAATGGGCGAGAAAGCTGGATTCAAGCTATCTCTGCAGTGATTGCTTTACGTTGTGAGACAGAATCTGAGAGTGTTTACAAATCAGTGTTTTTACTTTTTGCAGAACATATTCATATTCAGCAAACCTCCCTTCTCTAATAATAATTTGTGCTCATATGGTAAGTTTTGGTCCTTTAAGAAAACATTTTCACATGTCTTAGCCTCCCAGTAACTTTTCAAGGGAAAAGATCAGATGAAAGGCATGGACTTTAGGACAGAGAAAACCAGCTTCAGTTTTCCCTCCAGCATGCAGTTGCTTCAACTGCAAGGTAGAAATTATAAGACATCCCCGGAAAGCCTGTTATGAAGACTAAAAGGGGTGGCCATGTACGGGACCTGCTCAGTCATTCCCAATTCTACCATTTTTTACAGATGCAGCCTCTAGTTAATAAATAATGTTTGCATCAGGCATTATCCTAGGTGGGGGTAGATTGTATTATTTTTACCAATTATTTGCTCCCTTCCCTGTAAGAGGATTATACATTCCCACTATTAGCTGGGCCTTCAAATGTGGAAGCACATGGAGCAGACCGGACTTCATTCAGTCTGTAGCATTGAGCAAAGCATTGTATCTCACTGAGGTTTGGGGGGTTGCTTGTTACCACAGCAAATGTTGACTAATACACAGATTTTAAACAAAGAATTATAATAAATTGTTCAGGGTCCCATGATAGGTGGTGGTGGTGGGGGCTATGGGAGTTTATAGGAGAGCTTACCCAGCCTTAGGGTTCAGTGGCCACAGATGAGACCACAGACCTGAGCGGTTTCTTGACTTGTCCAATGTCATGCACTGCCTTTGGGGCAGAGGTGGCCATGGATCCTAAGGCTGGCAGAATATTTGTTCCCCATTGATGTCCATGTTCTAATCCCCAGAATCTGTGAATATGTGGTGCCTCATGGCAAGGGGAGATTAAAGTTGCAGATAGAAGAAAGGTTGCAATAGGTTCTCCTGGCTGATCTGGGTGGGCCCAGTGTCACCACAAGGGTCCTTCAAATGTAGAAGAGGGAGGCAAAAGAATGATTGTCAGAGTCAGAGAGAGAGTCAAGATGCTGCACTGCAGGCCTTGAAGATGGAAGAGAGCCAAGGAACGCAGGCGAGCTCTCGAAGCTGGAAAAGGCAAAGAAAGGGATTCTCCCCCAGTGTCTCCAGGAGGACCACAGCCCTGCCAGCACCTTGAGCTTAGCTCAGCGAGACCTATTTTGGACCTCTGACCTCCAATACTTTAAGATAATAGATTTGTGTTGTTTTGAGCCACTAAGTTTGTGATCATTTGTTACAGCAGCAGAAGGAAACTAAGACAGATGCAGAGCTCTCACAATGACTCCTGGGGAACTGCTTCCTACTGTCTCTACACCGTGCTTTCCTGTGCTCTGAGCTCGTCTAGAGTATTTGAATTTGCCTTAAACAACCCTACAGGCAACCGAGGAGCTACTGTGGGTGGAGCCCATGGGCCCGACGGCCAACTTCTGATGGTGGCACCTGGGGAGGAGGATCACCAGGCATGGCGGCCGAAGGGACCTGCACCTCATTTGTCAGGTGAGTAAGTGAGGCTCAAAGAGGACAAGACTGGGCCTAGACCCCAGTCCCCCAAGGACGCTTTCCTTGGAATGAAAGCAAACAGCATTCGTTCCCATCCGTAGCTGGCCCTTCAGAGCCAGTTAAGACACAACACGCAAGTACACTCTGGCAAAGACAATGGGGGAGGGAAAGGGGCAGGTTTTAGGCACTGTGTCGTCTGTCTGGACTGTGTGAGGGAGACAGTTCCACCAGAGCCTTGGAACTACGGAGGGGCCAGCCTCAGGAGGCGGTGCTCTTTTGGCAAAGGGAATTCAAGCAGACTCAGGAGGACGGGATGCAGACCCTGGATGAGATTCCCGCTCTGGCCTGGCAGTAGCCTTGCCCTTGCAGACCTCAAGGTCCCTTCCAACCTAGAGATTCTATGCCTCAGTGACCAGTGGGGTTGCAAGGTCACCCTTCCTGGTGGCGTCGTTAAAGGTTAGGGGTGTCTCTTCCCCTAAACCTCCCCACCCTCCCTTTCTCCAAGCCAGCAGGAGCAGCTTTCAACTTCATCCCTGCAGACTTTGTACCTTTCCTCCTGCATTCCAGGGAGATATATTTGTCTTACCTCAAAAAGCCCCTAGAATTCCGTTCCTGTTGGGTGAAAGGAACTGCACAAGGGTTGAGCTCATTTGCGAGCAGCCCTCTCTGCGGCAGCTGGGTTCAGATCTGGTTTGCCTCCTGGGGCTTCTGTTCAGCCGCCCTCACCCCTGCCACCTGTGGTCGCCTCCTTTCTCTCCTGTACCATGGGGCCGGGACAAAGCTAAGTGATCATCATACCTGGGCTCCAAAGGGTTGTCTTCGCCTCTGCACAAACCTCAAAGCAGCCTTGAGAGCTCTGTGATGTCTCTGCCAGGGAGGAGAGAGTGTTCAGGGACCTGGAGAATTTCATAGAGAGCCTTTCAGGAACCCCCAGCCACATCTCCTTCCCGCCAGATACCAGGAGTACTTTCAAAGTATTTTACTTATCTCAGGAAAATGCCGATTAGAGCCTTATTATCTTGTTTTTCTGCAAGACCAATTCTTTTGGAGGGTGGTGGTGGTGGGGATAACAGGCATGTCGCTTTCCAGAGGCCAGAGCATATTTCAGTGAAGCAGCTGCCTTGATTCTCACCCTCCATCGAGGACCCAATTTGGAAAGAAGGTCACTGACCCTAGTTTTGATTTCAGCGTGCCTGTTTTCTGTTTTGCATTCGGACCCTTTCCTGATGTTTAATTTTCCTTCCTCTTTTTCTGTGTCGTCTGTGTGAGAGAAAGGAGGCAGAGACAGAAGGAGGGCACAGCAGGGGCCTCTCTCCTTCTTATTCCTAAACAAAGTCTCTGGGAAAAAAATCTTTTCACATTTGTCAAGTGCAACAGGAAAAAAAAAATCCCAACAGGGGAGGAAAGGATGTGAATATGGTTGAGCAGTAAAAAAGAAGAAAAGGATTTTTTCTAGATGTTTTGAGTGAAAAAAAAAAAAATTAACCTGGGCTTCCTGGCTGTTTATGTAAGACAAGAAAGTTACCTGAGATGTGTGCTTTTGCAGTGTCTATTTTTAATTTACTTAGAAACTGCATTTCATCTTAGGACATTGTTCTTTTTTAAGGTATCTTCACAATTAGAATGTAAATAACCATCTTTTCCACTTCATTAACATCACACTGGCATGTGAAGGTTTCCATCCCCAAGATGGGCCTCAGTTTATACTCTTTTTCTTCATCTTAGAGGGAAGGATGGGAGAAAGGAGGCTCTGTCTGTTGAGTGTCTTTGTCCTGGTAATATTGCTTCACAGTTACACAAGAATACGGATTAGCTCTGTTTTCTAACAGAGGATGGTGAGGCCCAGAGAGATTGCCTTACCCGGGTCTGCATGAATGAATGAATGGTTGAACTCTATTCAAGCATGCTGTCAGGTCTGCATGTCAGTGCTTCCCCTGCCACTGACAGCTGTCACTGACGTGCTCCCCTGATGATGCCCAGGCTCCAGCCCCGTCTCTCCCTGGGCTGGATTCCAGCCTCACTTCTCTAGGTGACTTGCTGACGTCATTAATGTCAAACTTAACAGGTTTACAACTGTTCTCTTGATTCTCTTTCCCAACCATCCTGTCTCCCAAAAAGGATTCTCCCCTCCCAGGGTTACTGTTATCTAATGCTGTGTAACAAACGATTCCAAAATACAGTTTCTTAAGACAAACACCATTTATTATATCTTATGATTTTGTGAGTCAGAAATTTGGGCAGAGCTCAGTGTAGTGATTCTTCTGTTCCACATAGCTTTGATGGAGGCTGATAGGTGGTATTTAGTTGGCAGATGGGCTCTTCTGGGGGGTCCAAAACAGCTTCACTCACATGCCTGGTGCCCTGGTGGGGATATCTGGAAATCTGGACTGATCTGGGCCAATACATGCCTTCTCCATGGCCCTAGCAATGACTTCTTACAGAGTCCCACAAAAGGTGGAGTCTGATTCCCTTCTCCTTGAACATGGGCTGGCCTTAGTGGCTTGCTTCTAATGAATGGAAGTGATGCTGTGCCACTTTGGAAGCTAGTTTAGAAAAGGTGATACAGGCTCCACCTGGCTTGCACTCTCAGGACACACATCTTGGAGTACTGGGCTGACACACAAAATGCCTGGTGACCCTGAAGCTGCCTTGCTGGAGAGAACACGTGGAGAGATGACACAGAGTTGGAGATATTCAAGGAGCCCCAGACAAGTTTGAGTCTTCCCAGCCTTCAGATCAGCCCAGCTCCCAACCTTTGAGAAACCAGGACGGCAAAGTGGAGCCGAGTTGAGCCTTCCTCTCTATGCCCTGTCCACATTCTGACCTTAAGAATCCATGATCATAATAAATGCTTGCTTGGCTTTGCTAACATTTTGTATAATTCATTTTTCAGTCTCAAAACTGCAACAATGACAACTTAGGGACCCAAGAGTCTGTGCTCCAGTGAAGAAGAAGGATGCTTCTTGGCCTTTTATGGCTGAGCTGCAGAAATCACACAAAGTCAATTCCTCTGTGTATTCTATTGGCTGACACAGTCACAGGATTCAAGGGGAGAGGGCATGGAGCCCACTTCTTGATGGGAGGGAGGGGCCTAATAATTTGCATCCATGTTTTAAAATCTCCATGGCCAGAGTCTATCATATCAGTAAATGACAGGTGCCTAGACACAGCTGTGCAAGCTCTAAATCTGGGAGTCATTCTTCACTCCTCCCTTTCCCTTATCCCCACATCCAATCCACCAGCAATCAGCAAATCTGGGTGAGTGCCTTTCTAGAACATTCCACAAATCCATTTAGACCTCTCTCTCTCCTCTCCTACTCCCCCAGCCAGAGGCACTATCACCTCCTGGGTGGTCTATTGCCATAGCCTTCTTGGATGACCCTGCTCCATGCTTGCTTCCCTACCATATTTTCTGTACATTACCAGAGGAACCTTTTAGGAAATATGGATTGGATCATACCATTGCCCTGCTTAAAACCTTTCTATGCCTTTCCCTGGTCATTGGAAACCATCTAAACTCATTGCCATAGCTTACAAGGCCTTAAATGACTTTCTCCTTGTTTACAGCTGCAATCCTAGGTCATATCACTCTACTTTTTACACCTCCTGCCACTCAAGCTCTCTCCTACCCGAGGGCCATTTTGCATCTTGTTCTCTTGGCCTGGAATCCTTTTGTTCTAGGATCTCTGTGTGCCTGGCTTCTTCTCATCCTTTAGGTCATGGCTTGAACATCACCATCTCAATAAGATGAGTCCTGATCACGCTAGGTAAGACTATCTACCTCCCTTTCCCCTTGTTCTCTCTCTCAATGTCTTGTTTGTGTTGTTTATGTAGTGGAACTGAGATTTACACACTGTAAATCAGATGTGCAAAAATGATAGCTTAATTTTTGTCTCTGTAGGTGATCTCATCTTGCCCTAGAGCCTTCTTCATTCCAGCTGTTGGAGACAGTCATGGGTAGTAGACTGTGGGGAGAATAGAAACTCAATCTCTTCTGATCTAAATAGTCTAAAATAGCCTATTTCAGGTAAATTCAGTTTCTTTGGGGGGAAATACGTCAATTTTAACTCCAAAGTCTATCTGTGCTCCTCCTCTCTCTTAGTGAGTTCCCCCCTGCCCCCCACTCTTTTTCCTAGATATTGTCTAGGGACTCAGGAAGATTTTGCTTCCCAGTGTTGGGAGAAGGGGTCCTCTGTGTGCAGCCCGTCCTGATGTTTCCTCTGTGCTGTGGCCAGTTTGGTCCAGTACTGGGTCACTAGTATTGTGTCCTAGTGTCCCCTGAGGTATGGTTAATCCTGCTTGGTTCTTTTGATGATCATGACATGGTCTGGTGCTAAAGCCCCTGCCATTTGACTTCATGAGGTCCCCACTTTCTGCTGACTCTTCCTCCAGCTTCAGGCCCCTGCCAGTTCATCATCCACTCAGGACACAATGACACCCCTGGGAACTGCTCAGTGCTGTGGAAGCCACATGTCCTGGGGGACTGGAGCAGCATCTTGGGGCCATCCATCCACGTGCTACTCTGCTCTAACTTGAGCCTAATGGAGAGGAGGGGCACTGACTGGACATTGTCTTATTTGCTGTAACCTACCAGGGTATGCTTGGCACGGCTCCATCCTGTGACTGAGGCTCAGGGTGTGTGGGTGGAGTGGTGCCTCTCAGAGACCGAGGCAGCATTTCCACCCTGGAGGAGAACCCTCCAGATCTCTCTGCCTGTTCTTGCTTTAGAAAACTTCCCATTTCTTCTCCTCCTCCACCTTCTTTTTCTTCTTCTTTTTCTTCTCCTTCTCCTACTTCTCCTTCTTGGGTGGGAACTTCCCTTGCCTGACATCCTCCAGTGTCCTTACACTCTGGGTGACAATTTTAGAAATCAAAAGTTCCATAACGATTCTTTTCCTTAGTGTTCCTGCTTTCAGTATTCCAATCCTTCCTAAGGCAATGGATTTTTCCAGCTGAACAGGGTAAAGATCGTGGAAAAGGAGGTGCAAAAATGCATATATGTGAGGGAGCATGCATGGGAGTGTGTGCATTTGTGTGTCCATTTGCATGTGCATGCATGTGTGTATCATGAGTGTTCCCACATGTGTGTATGCATGTATACGTGCACACTCATGTGTACTGAAGTATAGAGAGACATACAGTTGTCTCTGCTGGATCTATTTCAAAGCATTTAACATAATTTGTTTCCTTGTTCATCTTCGTTTCCCTCACTGAAATGTAAGCGCCATAGGAGAAGGGGCTTGCTCGTCTTGGTCACCACCGTATTCCTAGTGCCTCTCGCAGTGCCTGACCCAGAGTTGGTTCTTATAATGAATGAATGAATTAGGATTTATATGGCTCAGAGGAAGTGTTGAGGCTTCCATTTAACTTCCTACTTCTACTCTTGTCACTTAGGTTAGTTAATTTCAGTAGTGTTCAAGGATTGAGTAAATTTATGAATAAAGGAAAGAGCCAGTGTTTATCAATCACATCTAATGCTGTGCTAAGCATTTATGTGCAGATCTCCTTTAATACCCACCACTAGCCTGTAGGGCATACCGTGTCATTATTCCCATTGTGCTTTTAAGGAAACCGAGGCTCAGAGAAATGAAGTGACTTTTCAAGAAACCAAAAAGTGGCAAGGCTGAATTTGAATTCTTATTAGTCTTGCACTAGATCTCACTACATTCCTTGGAAAAAGGATGACTTTGGGAATTACATTGCCTGGCCCCTAGCACTCTGATGAGGACCAAATAAAGAATATGACCAAGACAATGCTTGGTATGTGCCATGTATGTCAGCAATTATTATTATCTTGCTATTGTTGTTTTACCCGCCCACCAACTTATCCTCTTTGTAGCTTCTGTTTTCCATTCAAGAGAATGGGAATATATGTGTTTCACATATGAGAGGCTACAGAGCACCTTATTAAAGAAAACTTTATACCTTCTCTCTTTCTATTCTCCCACTTTCTTCTTGACTGAGTTCTGTTTACAGAAGCATGGAGAACCAGATGAGAGCTTTCCCTGCAGGTATCACAGTTGAAATTGGAGGGGGTTAGCCAACACTTTATCACTGAAAATAAAAAAAAATAAAAAATAAAAGCTTTATTTCAAGGATAGAGAATGAGAAAGATGGTGTACAGAAACCAAGTTTCAGCAGAGCCTGCATTGCACAGGCTATAGGAAAAGATGGGTGAGGAGTGGCCTCAGGATCTGGGAGAGCTCAGAGCAGGGGAGGAGCTGGGGTTCTGAGATAAAGGCTGTTCCTGTCAGATGCTACAAGAATGCTTTTGACTATTTGGGTGCACTTACCCTTACAAATGAATTTGGTAATCACTTTCTTTAATTCTGTAGAGTAAACTGTTGGGATTTTGATAGGTATTGCATTGAATCTATAAATCAGTTTAGGTTAAGATTGACATCTTCATGATATTTATTCTTCCAGTCCATGAACATGGGATGTCTTTCCATTTGTTTAGGTCTTTTTACATTTCTTTTAGCATTGTTTTGTAGTTTTCTGCATATAGATCCTGTACTTCTTTGGCCAAAAGCATTCTAAAAAAGAAGAGCAATGTGGGAGGAATTTCACTGCCTCATCTTGAAACATATTACAAAGCTACAGTGGTCAAAAGTGCATGGTACTAGCATAAAGATAGACACATAGATCAATGGAATAGAATTAAGAACCCAGAAATAAACCCTCACTTATACAGAAAACTGGTCTTTGACAAACTTACCAAGTCCATGTTTGTTTGTTTTGTGTGTGTGTGTGTGTGTGTGTGTGTTACCAAGTCCATATTAACAGGACAAAACAGTCTCTTCAACAAATGGTGTTTGGAGAACCGGATATCTATAATCAAAAGAATGAAAGAGGACCCCTATCTCACCCCCTACACAAGAATCAACTCAAAATGGATCAAAGATCTAAATATAAAAGCCAGGACCATAAAACTACTAGACGAAAACATAGGGAAACATCTTCAAGACCTTGTAGTAGGTGGTGGTTTCTTGGACCTTACACCCAAAGCACGTGCAACAAAAGAAAAAATAGATAAATGGGACCTCCTCAAAATTAACCACTTTTGCACCTCACAGGACTTTGTCAAAGGGTGAAAAGGTAGCCAACTCAATGGGAAAAAATATTTTGAAATCACATATCTGATAAAGGTTTAATATCCAGGATATATAAAGAGATGTTACACCTTAACAGTAGAAAGACAAATGACCCAACTAAAAAATGGGTAAAAGACTTGAATAGACATTTGTCTAAAGAAGAAATACAAATGGCAAAAACAAACAAACAAAAAACACATGAAGAAATGCTCAACATCACTCATGATTAGGGAAATGCAAATCAAAACTACAATGAGATATCATTTCACACCTATCAGAATGGCCACTATTAAAAAGACAGAGAACTACAAGTATTGGAGAGGATGTGGAGAGATAGGAACACTTTTTCACTGTTGGTGGGAAGGCAGAATGGTATAGCCACTGTGGAGGACTGTTGGCAGTTCCTAAAGAAGTTGAATATAGACTTGCCACGTGACCCGGCAATACCACTAGTGGGTATATACCCAGAAGAACTGAGAGCAGTGACACGAACAGACATTCATAGCAACATTTTTCATGATTGCCAAAAGTTGGAAACAACCCAGGTGTCCATCAACAGAAGAATGGATAAACAAACTGTGGTCTATTCACACAATGGAATATTATGCAGCTGTAAGAAGAAATGAAGTCGTAAAGCATATGACAACATGGATGAACCTAGAAGACATTATGTTGAGCGAAGCAAGCCAGACACAAAAGGACAAATACTATATCATTGCGTTACTCTGAACCAAATATATTGTGTAACATACTATTTGATTTAAAAAAAAAATTATATGTATCTGTACCTTTAATTGAGAAATGTATGTATTTATTCATCTGTGTTTACTTTTTAGTTTTTAATTGTTTATATATTCAATTATTAAGTGTACAAAATAAAGTTAAAAAAATATTCAGATTTACACTTCTGTTTCCTAAAGCAATTAGAACTAATACAACAATATAATTTCTTGAATAAACTTTAAAAATTAATAAGTAAGAATAATCTTGGAAGGAAACTGTAGGGTTTAAAAAAAAAAAAGAAGCTACAAGAGCCCCCAATATGTGGTGCCCAGAATATGTTTGGGGGTCTCTGTATCGAGGCTTCTCCAGGACAAAGAAGACGAGGATGTCAGATTTGGGCTGCATTCCATGAAGGGCGTAGAACCATCCCATAGAGAGCACAGCTAGTGGCCACAGCAAAGCTGGAACTGAGAGTCAAGGAGATCTTCCAGCAGGTGCAACATCCAGAGAGAGGAGAATCAGATCCACGGCAGCAGGAAGGAAGTAGAGGCACAGGCAGGGCAAGGGGTTCAGAGTGGAAGGCTGGAGAAAGATTCCTCCTCAGTTCCAGAAGCCCAGGGCTGTTCTTTGAGGGGCATCTGTATACCCCCTTATAGGTGAAGGAGCATGTTCTTGCCTGCTCTCATCCTTTTACATGTCCTTAAATTACACAGTGGCTTTAAAGTTGCTCATACAAACTACAAATACTCTAAAAATACTAGAAACAGTTCATATTATTATACACTCCATCCCTCCGACATGGGAAAGGGAGAGGGGCAGATTCCTGGGCATAGGGGTTAGTTCAGAGTTGCAAAAGGATCTCTTTCTGGTTCCTTAAAGGAAAAGAATTCCATCTTTTTTAATTCATTAATTTTTTCAATCTTTAGTTTTTTATTTTTTGTATATTTTTTATTTTTTAAAAGATACTTAGATTATATAAGTGTTACTCAAAAAATATAGGGATTCCCATATGCCTCACTTCCCACACCTCCCATACCATCCCACATAAACAACATCCTTCATTAGTGTGGCATATTCATTGCAATTGATAAATGCATCCTGGGGCATTGCCACTGAGCATGGACCACAGTTCACATTGTAGTCTACACTCTCTCCCACACAGTTCTGCAGGTTATGGGAAGATACAAAATGGCCTATATCTGTTGTTGCAATGTCATTCAGGATGATTCTTAAGTCCCGAAAAAGCCCTCGTATTACAACTGTTTTTCCCTCTCTCTGCCCCCAGAGCCTCCAGTGGCCACTGCCTCCACATCAATGTTGTAATTTCTTCCATTGCTAGAATCACAATAAGTCTATAGTAGAATACCAGTAAGTCCACTCTAGTCCATAGTTCATTCCCCAAACCTGAGGATTCTGGGATGGTGATGTCCACTCCACCTCTAATTGAGAGGGGGCTTTGATCTCAGCCAATGGATGGGATTCTCTTGCTTTGAGTTGTAGGCTCTCTCATTTCCTTGGTATGTTGGTTGTCCATCCTCACCTTCTTGTTAGTTGTCTTGGGTAAGTCCATTGAACTGGAAAGTAGGTGTTGCAACTCCGCTGAGGCTCGGGGCCCAGCTGGCACATAGACAGCCCAAAGATTCAAGTCTCTTGGATGTACATCTACAAACTCCAGCACCAACTATAGGTTTAAATAGAAGGGACAGATGACCCATGTGTAGAGAAGTCACAACTGAATCCAACTCTGTCACACTTGCGAGCACAAACTCCAAAGTAGGGCACGCTGGCAAGGCACCAAACTCTGGAGCTATCTGCCCTGACTATAAAGCCTGGGTGTCTCCAGAGCCCTCAGGAGCCCCACTATTTGGGTTAGTATCCACTTTGGCAGTCTATGAGATCCTGCTGAGATATGCATAAGTGTTACCTCTGGGATGACCTCCCAACTCACTTTGAAGTCTCTTAGCCATATAAACCCATTTGTCTTTACTTTCTCCCCCTTTTATCTGAGTTTTTTTTTCCAGTTGCATTGCTAGTTGGTGCTTGGTAGTAATCCCTCGGTGCAAGGGAGGCTCATCCCCAGGAGTCATGTCCCACGCTGGGGGGAAGGTAATGCATTTATATGCTGAGTTTGGCTTAGAGAGAGGCCACATTTGAGCAAAAAAGAGGCTCTCAGGAGGCATCACTTAGGCACCCTACAACACTAGGGTAAGTTTCCATTTCAAGAGCAAAGGTTCACAAGCATAGTCGCCAATATCAAGGGCCCATCAATGGACCATCCTCCTTCACCAGTCATTGCACCTGCACTTGGG
>JAQZBX010023371.1:0-30892 GCA_029593785.1 Cabassous unicinctus | reverse complement strand
GGGGGGGAAATGTAACAGGGTCTCAGGGAAGTGAATGACAATGTGAGATGCAAAATCACCTGTACTATCAGTGTCTCAGAGGAGAATAAAATGGAAAAAGGGCAAAAAGAATATTTGGGGAAATAATGACTGAAAACTTCTCAACCCTTATAAAAGACAAATATCAATATCCAAGAAAGGCAATGCACTCCAAATGAGCAAATCTGAATAGACCTACCTTAAGACATCTACTATTCAGAATTACAAATAGGGATAAAGAGAAGATTATGAAAGCAGCAAGAGAAAAACAAAGCATGATATACAGGGGAACCTCAATAAGATTAAGTGCAGACATCTCATCAGAAATGATGGAGGAAAGAAGAAAGTGGTATGATGTATTTAAGGTACAGAAAGAGAGAAAAATTGCCAGGAAAGGATTCTGTATACAGAAAAGCTATCCTTCAAAAAATATTGGGGAGTTCAAAGTCTTCACAGACAAACAGAAACTGATAGAATGTTACCAAAAGACCAAAATTAAAAGAAATACTAAATGGGGGTAGCAGATGTAGGTCAGTCATTGAGTGCCTGCTTCCCACACACAAGATCCTGTGTTCAATCCCCACCTCCTAAAAAATAAACTGGGTTAATTTGGGGATTCGAGAGACATTGCTTGAAACATTGCCTATTTAGGGCCTTTATTCCCTCCCTACCACATATGGAGTTTGGTTGTGCCCTGTCCACCTTTCTGAAGGGAATGGAAATGGGTCTATTAACAGGTGGAAGCAGGTTACTAGCAGTGGAAGTCAACTGAGTCTCTTTGCTCTGGTTTAAAAGTTACACCAGAGCTTGTACGCACTCGGGGTGTTAGCATTATGAGTTGACTGGTCAACTTAAGCATGCTCCCAACAAAGTAGATATTGGGAGTATTTTCTGGTGGGAGTAGCATGTCACTGAAGGAGGCTTTTTGATACATTTAAAAAAAAAAGAGATACTAAAGGGAGTGTTGCAGCCTAAAAGGAAAAAAAAGGGGGGGTAAGAGACTTAGAGAAGAGTGTATAAATGAGGCTTATTAGAAAGGGTAAATTAAAGGGTACAATGATAGACAGTAGTATGATATAACAATAACAGGCCAAAGGTCAAAATGGATTAAGTAAGTAATACATTTACAGTAATAGTATGGAATATTAATGGCTTGAATTCCACAATCAAAAGACATAGACTGATAGAATAGATAAAAAAAATATGAACAATCTACATGTTGCCTACAAGAGACTCACCTAAGACATAAGGCCACAACAAGGTTAAAAATGAACATTTGGAAAATGTTATTCCATGCACAAAATAACCAAAAAAGAGCTGGAGTAGTGATATTATCTGACAAAATAGATTTTAATGTAAAACTGTTATAAGGGAAGAAGAAGGTCATTAAATATTAGTAAAAGGGGCAATTCAACAAGAAGAAATAACTTACTAAATATTTACGCACCTAACCTCAGTGCCCAAATATACATGAGGCACATATTGGCAAAGCTGAGGGTAGAAATATATGTCTCTACAAAAATAGATGGAGATTGCAATAGACCACTCTCAGTGGTCTATTGAATAGACAATCTGGACAGAGAATAAATAAAGAAATAGAGTGCTTGAATAATTTGATAAATGAATTAAACCTACCAGACATTTATAGATGAGTTCACCACACAAGATCAGGATATACATTCTTTTCAACTGTTCATGGCTCCTACTCCAAGATAGACCATATGTTTTGTTACAAGACAAGTCTCAATAAATTTTAAAGGATTGAAATTTTACAAAACACTTTCTTTGACCATAACAGAATGAAGCTGGAAATAAATCATGAATGGAAAAGGGGAAAATTCATAAATACATGGAGATTAAACATCACACCCTTAAATAATCAGTGGGTCAAAGAATAAATTGCATGAGAATTCAGCAAATATCTTGAGACGAATGAAAATCAGAACACAAAAAAATCAAACCCATGGGACACTTAAAAGGCAGTGTTGAGAGGGAAATTTATAGCCCTCAATGCTTACATTAAAAAAGAGGAAAGAGATATAATTGAAGATCTAACTACACACCTAGAGAAACTAGAAAAAGAACAGCAAATATATCCCAAACCAAGCCCCTATCTCACATCTTATACAAAGATTAACCCAAAATGGATCAAGAACCTAAATATAAAAACAACAACCATAACATTCCTAGAAGAAAATGTAGGAAAACATCTTCAAGATATTATGGTAGGTGATATTTTCTTAAACCTTACACACAAAGCATGAGCAACAACAACAAATAATAGATAAATGGGACATCCCCAAAATTCAACACTTTTTTGAAAATGGCATAAAGGTGACCAACTCAATGGGAGAAAATATTTGGCAATCACTTACCTAATAAGGTTTAAATATCCATACATAAGGAGATTATGCAATTGAACAATAAAGAGACAAGGTATCCAATGAAAAATTGGGCAAAGTCTTGAAAAGACAATTGTTCAAAGAAGAAATACAAATGGCAAAGAAACAGATGAAAAAATGTTCAACATCACTAATGATTAGAAAAATGCAAATCAAAACTACAATGAGATATCATTTCATACCTATTAGGCTGGTTGATATTAAAAAGTCAGAAAACTGTAAATGTTGGAGTGGATGTGGAGAAATAGGAATGCTTATTCACTGTTTGTGAGAATGTAGAATGGTACAGCCACTATGGAGGACTGTTTGGCAGTTCCTAAGGAAGTTAAATATAGACTTGTCTTGGGACACAGCAGTACCATTTCTAGGTATATACCCAGAAGAACTGAGAGCAATGGCACAAATAGACATCAGCATTCTGATGTTCATATTAGCATTATTCACAATAGCCTAAAGTTAGAAATAACCCAGATGTCTATAAACTGATGAATTGATAAACAAATTGTAGAGTACATACACCATGGAGTATTATGCAGTGGTAAGAAGAAATGAAGTTGTGAAGCTTAGGAAAACATTGATTAACCTAGAGGACATTATGTTGAGTGAAGCAAGCCAGACAGAAAAGGACAAATACTGTATAATTGTGTTATTATGAACTAAATATATTACGTGAAATATAAGTATGTTATGTGAAATATGAATATGGGTAAAATTGCTTATATAAGACTGTTTATCTTTGAAGCTGAAAAATTTGTAGGTTAATACTACAAAGTGTTAATATCAGACAAAAATAAAAAATAAAACATTATACTAAGTGAAGGAGACCAGACACAGAGTACTACATATTGTATGATTCCGTTTCTATAAAATGGAAATATAAATCAATTTACAAAAAAAGAAATTAAATTAATGGCTATGTATGGCTGAGGAAGGAATGCTAAGAGATGTGGAGTCTCTTTTTTGATTAATGGAAATCCTCCAAAACTTTTGAAATCATGAATGTGCAACATTTTGATTTTACTAGCAGCCATTGATTATACACTTTGTACAGATGATATGTCATGTGAATATAGCTCAATACAACTGCTTAATAAACAAATAAATAATTATGCAAGAATAGCGAGAAATAGCAGTTATGTACATCTGGGAAACAGAGAGAGATTGAGAGGTGAGGAATTTTCTTGTGTGTTTGTCTGTTTTATTATTATTATTATCATTGTTATTATTGAAATAATGAAAATGTTTTACTAATGATTGAAGTTATGAAAGCACAACTCTGTGTTTATACCAAATACAATTGATTGTTCACACTGGATGAATTGCATGCTGTATTAATATGCATCAATTCAGTTGACTTGTTAAAGCACACACACACATAAAAAGTAGTGATTAAGACATAAGCAGACAAATAAAAGTTGAAGGATTTCATCACACTAGACTTGCCTTTCAAGCAATAGTAAAGGGAGTTCTTCAGGACTGAAAGGAAAGGACTCTATACAATGGTTCAAAGCAGCATAAAGAAATAAAGACCTGCAGTAAAGGTAACCATTTGGTAATTATTTTAAAAAGTCAATGGTAATCATAAGTTACAGTGGGGTACACTGAGTTGGCTGCTGATAGCAAAACCAACTCCCTGGTGACTTTAGTCAGATCAAAATCTAATAAAAACTTCAGTACTGAAAGGATGAATATCTGGTTGTAACCCCTGTGCATCTCTGTAGTGAGCCACATGACACTAGATGAAAACATCTATTCAAATAGATTCAATGTCTAATAAATAACTTTTGTATTTATTGATGCCTCACATAAATATTCTTTAGGAAGAATTTGTTATTGAATAGCATTCTAAATGGCTGGAATTGCATCATCTCTTCATCTGTATTATGAGGGGCATAAAATCTTTATCTAATTCTTTCATTGTAATTAGAAATCATATAAGTAATATAACCATTACCATTGCTAGTGTATGAAAAATATCTGAAGATGACAGTTAGTGTTGTTGTTGCTTACATTGGTGTCTTTCCCATACATGGCCACCTTCTTTGTTTTCCCATCTAGGAAATGAAAGTAAGTTTCCCTCATATTTAAATCTCCTAATATACCTATGCAAAATAATTTTCAGAAAATGTGTGACTTCTGTCTGTTTAACTCCATCACCTGTTTCTTTCTTTTTCCCTTTTCTTTGACCCTCCTTACTTTCTTCCATTCATTCTTTCTTCTCTTCCCTCTTTCTCATGTCTCTTTTTGTATTAGTCAGCCTAAGTGGTGTTGATGCAAAGTACAAGAAATCTGCTGGCTTTTATAAAAAGGTATCTAATTGGGGTAGAAGCTCACAGTTACCAGGCTATAAAGCATAGGTTACTACCCTCACCAAAGTCTGTTGCCATGTGTTGGAGCAAAATGGCTGCTGACATTTACAAGAGTCTAGGCTTCCTCTTCATTTTAAGGCTCCATGCTCCCAGCTTCTTCTAATACCAGCTGTAGGCTGGGATAAATCTGGTCTCTCTCCTGGGGCTCTTTCTCTCTGGGCTCAGCTGTTATTTTTTCTCTACAAGGCCAGCTATGAACTGTCAGGTGAACAGCTTGTGTCTCTGCCTGGGGTCTCTGTCATGTCTAATACAGCCTTCTCTCTTTCAGCACAAATGTGCTTCTCTGTGTATTTACTTCCCAGGCTCCAGAATCAAACCTCCAACTTTCTCTTCTGCTATGTCATTTTCTCTGTGATTCCCCACCCACCAAGACAGCAGGGATTCAACATCTACTGCCATGGCCCAAATCAAAACCTTAATCACTATTTAATCAATTAAAAGTGAAACCTCTGAATCCAATACAATATAATATGCCAGAGGAACAGACCAGTTTACAACCATAATCCAATATCAAATTTTGGAATTCATAAATATCAAGCTACTACACATTTTTATTCTAATTGATATGGTTGTGTTCATGTATCAACTGGGCGTGCTTATGGTGTTCAGTTGTTTCATCAAGTAAACATTGGTATGATATTTCCTATGAGGATATTTTGTGTATTTAAATCACCAGTCATTTGATTTACCTCTATGGCTGATTATAAGGCTGTAAGGAGATTGTCTTTAGCAATATGAGAGGTCTCACCACATCATTTAAAAGCAAAAGAGGAAATGATGATTTCAGCAGTTTGAAAGAATTTCTCTACTTTAATCAGCCTGCTTCTCCCAGGAGACTCATCAAAACCTTCAATGGATTTCCCGACTTGCAGGCTGCTCTACAGAACATTTACACTCACATATGTACATAGATGTTCATTCTGTTTCTCTGGAGAAACCTATTGTACTGATTTTGAATTTCATTTCCATACCCATTTGATGAATAATTCTGAAAAAGACATAGACTCTTTGGGTGTCAAAACATATTTTTAAATGCATATTTACCCCCCCAAAATCAGCCAAAGACATGAGGGAGAGAGGTTTTTCAGTTTAACACAGACTCTTGTTTCATTGATATTCTCAAAAATTTTTTATTACTCTGCTAAGATTACAGAACTAGATAAATAATTTTTTGATGAAATATCAGCAAATGATTACAAACTCTCACATGGAAAATGAATGCATCCTCTGGCAAGAGGGAATGACTTTGGTTGTCTTTCCACTAATTCACAAGGTAAACCAAATAAACTTGGATTAATTGCTTACCAGAGGATTCCTCATGGGATATGTGGAAACATCACTCTTTTGATTGAGCTCCACCATCATACCACAGTATTTAAGAATACTTGTCATTTCACGTTTGCATTACTAAAACTTGGATTCAGCTGCTCTGAGGTAAGATCTTAGATGTTCATTGACACCTCATGAAAATGGGGGTGTTTACTTTTGGAATCACTTGGATGATAATGACTTAGGCAATGTTCTCTTTCAAGATTAGGAAATACAAATGACTACTTATGTGCTATTGACTGAGGAAAATTTCTCTTTATGTTTAGGAGCTATAAATAAATAAAATGGATAATTTTTCTTGGAACATGGGAAACAAAGGGGACTTTCTTCATGAAATAATTTACTGAAGAGAAAAAGGAAATGGAAGAGCTAATATTTAGAAAAGTGTGCTTATATCATTATGAGGAATTTTCAGATGTTAATGGGTAAGTTCATGTTTTCCATTATCACTTTGCGCATACTGAGGTCTAATTCTTTCAATTCTTTGAATATTATGTCCAAAATCTGGTCCTCTTGATTGATAGTTTCTGGATTTTGTCTCATTCCTTTGGATGAACTACCATATCCTTTTTCTTTGTGTGTCTTATAATCATTTATTCCACTCTGCACATTTTAATATTTAAAAGTGTTAACTCTGTAATCAAGACAGTCCCAGCCATCTGCACAATGGGATTTAAGCTCCCTCTCAATCAGAAACAGAGTGGGCATCACAATCCCAAAGTTGTCAAGATTGAGGAATTAACAAATATTAGGGGGGAATTCAACTATGAATTAAAATAAAGTTATTATTATTCTATCTATGGAAGAAGTTGTACCACTGATATAAAGGCAGTGACCACCAGAGTTTCTGAGGGGAGGGAGAGGGAAGAATAGGTGTAAGATGAGGCATATTGGGGACATTGGAATTGTTCTGCATGTCATTTCAATGATGGATACAGGCCATTATACATTTTATCAAAACCTATAAAATTGTATAGTGCAAAATGTAAACTGTAATGTAATTTATAGACCATGGTTAGTAGCAATGCTTCAATATGTGCTCATCAATTGTAACAGATTTACAACACTAATGAAAGATGTTGTTACAGGGGAAAGTGTGGAGGGGAAGGAGGTAGTATATATGGAAATCCCCAATATTTTTTATGTAAAATTTATGAAATCTAAAACTTATTTAAAAATAAAAAGATAAACAAATAAAATAGAAAAAAAGTGTTAACTCTAGATTTAGTCTGTGAGCGGTTTCTTTTATTTAACATTATTTTTAAAACGGTTTTAGATTACAGAAAAGTTACTTTGAAAATATAGGGGATTCCCTTTCCCCCACATCCTCTCCAACACTTGTAGGTCTCTGTTTGTTTGTTTTTTCATAATAGCCAAGAGTCTGATAGGTGCAATCTAAAAGTCCCCTATATTTTCAATGTAACATTTATGTACTCTAAATCTATTTAAACATAAAAGAAAAAAATGAAAACATAGGGGATTCCCAAGTATCCCACCCCCTCCCTCTCTCACAATTTCCTCTATTACTAACATCCTTTCATTAGTGTGGTACATTTGTTACAATTGATGTACAAATATCAAAGCATTGTTACTAACCATGGTTTATAGTTTAGATTATGGTATACATTTTGCAACATAAAATTTTACAGGCTTTGACAAAATGTATTAAAAGCCTTTATCCATTATATCAGTACCATGCAGACAATTCCAATGTCCCCAAAATGTCCTATGTTACAACTATTTTTCCCTCCTTCTCTGGTCAGAACCTCTAGTAGCCACTATCTTTATATCAATGTTACTAGTTATTCCATTACTAGAATAATACATCTACTTTGTTCCATAGTTGCATTGCCCCCCTCATGTTTGTTCATTACTCATTCTTGAGGATTTGGGGATAGTGATCTTCACACTGCTTCCAATTCAGAGGGGGATTAAATCCCATGGGACAAATGTATGTATGTCTTGCTTGCAGTTACAGATACTCTGTTTTTTGGGATAGGCATAGACCATCTTCATCATCATTTGTTAGTTGTTCTAGGTTAGTGCAATGAACTGGAGAGTAGGTGTTTGCTACAACTTTGTTGGGATTCAGAACTATATGAGAGCTCAACTGATTTATGAACATACAGAAGATTTAAGACTCTGGGATATATATTTAATAGATATAATGCTAATTATAGGTTCAAATAAAAGAGGTAAAAGAACGATGTGTAGGAAAATTATAAATAACTCTAACTGTGTTACATTGGGGATATAAGTTAATATATATTCCAGGGTAAGGGCCACCAATAGGGTGCAGATCAACTGGGATTGTGTGCCTTGCCTGTAGACTTCAGCTGTTTCTAGAGCCCTCTAGAGTCACATGGAAAATATAAAGGATTCCCATATATCCAACTGCTCCCCCTCTCACATTTTCCACTCTTAATAACATCTTAAATGAGTATGGTATACTTGTTAAAGTTGATGAAGAAATATTGAACAATTGCTAATGACATGGTCAATAGTTTACATTACAATTTATGTTTTGGACCGTACAATTTTATAGGTTTTGACAGAATGTATAATGTCCTATATCCACCATTGAAAAATCATGCAGTAAAATTCCAATGCTCTAAAACTGCCCTATCTTTCTCCTAATCTTTCCTCTCCCTCCTCTTGGAATATATGACATAGTTGTATCAATTTTTCAAAAATAAAGTTCATAGTTAAATGCATTAATATTGATGGTTTGACATATTAGTCTGTTTTCTGTTATTAGGCACTGCTTATGTATTCAAGGGATTCTTGCCCCTCATTTTGAGAAGGTAGGAGTACTCCCCAGCATGTGAGTTGAATATTTTGATGTTTATTGTGTGAGGTTCCACCCACTGATATAATTTCTTATAACAAGATGAATACTTCCATAATTCATGGTCGCATGCCCCAGGTACATCCTTTCCCACATATCCTATCACCACCCACAGTGAACCAGTGACCTTCCCCTGCTATATTCACCAAAAGAACACTCCCACAGTTGTATCCTCAACTATACTCCTCTATCTCACCAGAGTTCACTTGTTCCTTCCTTTATTCTTACCCCTAGTTCCATGAATAGTCCAACCCACCTCCAACCCTTCTCACACACTCCAGCACTAATGATTCCACTCACATTCATCACCACCAGCACCCCATAAGCTGTTTCATGAGGAACCACCAGACCATCCTCCACAAAGGTTGTACCATTCTGCATTCCCACCAGCTGTGGATGAGAGTTCCCCTTCCTGACCATCCTCTCCAACACTTCTAACTCTCTTTCTTTTTAAAAATATTGGTGAGTCTAATAGGTGTAAGATGAGATCTAATTGTAGTTTTCATTTGCAATTCCCTAATACCTAGTGATGCTGAGCATCTTTTCCTGTGTGTTTCTAGCCTTTCTTATTTGGAATAGTGTCATTTCAAATCTCTTATCCATTTTTTTAAAAAGGAAATAAAAGAAGACCTAAATAAATGGAAGGATATTTGGTGCTCATGAATTGGACGGCTAAATATCATTAAGATTTCTGTCCTACCCCAATTGATTTACAGATTTAATGTAATCTCAATAAAAATTACAGTAACAAATTTGCTGAAATGGAAAAGCTAATTATGGAATTTGTTTGGAAGGACAAGAGGCCCTGAGTAGCCAAAAACTTATTGGAAAAAAAACAAAAACAAAATTGTAGAAATCATGCTACCTGATTTTAATGCATACTGTAAAGCTACAGTTGTCAGAAGTACATGTTATTGGCACAAGGGTAGACATTCTGACTGATGGAACCAAATTGATAGTTCTGAATAGATCTGCACATACACAGCCAACTGATATTCAATAAGGCCACCAAGCACAATCAATCATGACAGAATAGCCGCTTCAACAAGTTGTTCTGGGAGAACTGGATATCCCTATGCAACAGAATGAGAGAGGATCACCATCTCATGTCCTATATAAAAATTAACTCAAGATGGATCAAAGACCTAAATATAAGAGCCAAGACCATAAAGCTCCTAGATGATAATGTACGGAAGCAACTGTGAGATTCTATAGTAGAAAAATGGTTTCATAATTTTTACACCCAAACCACAAGCAACGGAAAAAAATAGATAAATGGGACCTTCTCAAAATAAAAAAATCTTTTGTGTATCAAAGGAGTTTTTCAAAAAAGTGAAAAGGCAGCCTAATCAAAGGGGGAATATATTTGGGAATCACTTATCTGATAAGGTTCTAATAGCCAGAATGTATTAAGAAATGCTACATCTTTCCATTTATTTAGGTCTTCTTTGATTTCCTTTTAAAAATATAATGTAATTTTCTGTGTACAAGTCCATTTTATTTTTAGTTACGTTTATTCCTAGATATTTGATTCTTTTAGTTGCTATTTAAAGTGGAATTATTTTTCTTGATTTCTTCCTCACATTGCTCATTATAAGTTTGCAGAAATGCTACTGATTTTTGCATGTTAATTTTATATCCTGGCACTTTACTGAAATACATTATCAGCTTTAGAAGCTTTGTTGAAGATTTTTTGGGTCTTTTTAAGGTTGTCAAATTTAGACATGGCCTGCCATGACTTAGTGAAATAACATGGAAAAATTTAGTGGTGGCAAAAGAGCATTTCCCTTATAACGTCATCTGCAAATAGTGATTTTTTTTCTTCTTCCTTTCCAATTTAGATTGTTTTATTTTTTTTGTTGTTGTTGCCTACATGCTTGAGCAATTACTTCTAATACAATGTTACATAAGAGTGGACACAGTGGGTATCTTTGTCTTGTTCCAGATCTTAGAAGGAAATCCTTTATCATTTCAGCATTGAGTTTGATGTTAACTATGGTTTTTTAATATATACCCTTTAACATGGTGAGGAAGCTTCTTTATATTCCTTTCAAGTGTTTTTATTATGAAACGATGTTGTATAATTTCAAATGCTTTTACTGCATGAATTAAGATGATCATGAGATTTTTTTCTTTAAATCTGTTAATGTGGTATATCACATTGATTAATTTTTAAGTGAATGCTTCTCTTTTTTTAGCAATGTTGATACATATCAATAAAGCATAAGTCCATTCAAAGTGTATAATCAATAGTATTTGGTATAATCACTTAGTAGTGCATTCATCACTTCAACCATTTATAGAGCTTTTTAATTATCCCAGTAATAATAATAATAATAATAATAATAATAATAATAAACAGAACTCACACAAACAAAACTCATCAACTCTCAATCTCTCTATGCTTCCGCTGCCATACATAGGTGCTATTGTTTCTTTCTCTTTAGTTTATTTGTATTTATATTTTGTAAAAAGACTCTTATATATGCAATATTACCCATTTTCACATTTTACATGAAGTTTCACTGTGTTATACATTCTCATGTTTCACTTTTTAACTTTCCTTCTATTAATATATATGTTCTGTACTTTCCATTTCAACCACTGTCATACACATATAACAGCTCTGCTAGTAACAAGCGCCATGATATCCTCTCACAATTTCCATTCATTTCCAAAGATTTACAAACAATCTTTTAACCAATTCTCCATAGTTCATACCTCAGCTTTCCATTTTCTCCCTTCATTCTGATATCTGGTGAACTATATTCTAACTATTAACTCCATGAGTTTACACAATATATTTAGTTCATAATAGCACAATCATACAGTATATGACCTTTTGTGTCTGCCTTGCTTCACTCAACATAATGTCTTCTAAGTTCATCCAAGTTGTCATAAGCTTCATGACTTAGTTTCTTCTTATAACTGCATACTATTCCTCAGATGTAGGACACAAACATGTTAAAAGTGAGAAGTTGAAAAAGATTGATTTTCTTATGTTGGACCATCCTTGCATTCCTGCAATAAAGCCCACTTGATCATGGTATATAATTAATGTGCTGTGTTGTTGAATATGATTAACAAGTATTTTGTTGAGAATTTTAGAATCTAAGTTCATTAAATATATTGGTCTGTAGTTTTCTTGTGGCATTTTTATGACTTTGGTATTAAGGTGATGTTAGCATCATAAAATGTGTTAGGTAATGTTCCCTGCATTTATATTTTTTGGATTTAAAAAGAGAATGATTTTTCACTTTGGAATAATTGGTAGGCTTTACCCCTGAAGAAATCTGGTCCTGGGCTTTTCTTGGTTGAGAGGTTTTTGATGACTAATTCCATCTCACTGCTTGTGTTTGGTCTGTTGAGTTCTTCTGTTTCTTCTTTTGAAAATGTAAGTTGCTTGTTTCTTTCTAGAAATTTGTCCATTTCATCTAAGTTATCTTTCCTTTTGACTTACACTTTTTCAAAGTAACTTCATATGATATTCTATTTCTATGAGATCACTGGTGATATCTACTCTCTCCTTTTGTATTTTATTCATAAATATCATCCCTGTTTTTGTTCTATGTTAGTCCAGCTAAGGGTTTGGCAAATTTATTAATCCCAAAGGATCAGCTTTTGTTTTTGTTGTTTCCACTGTTGTATTTTTGGTTATAAATTTCATTTAGTTCTACTCTATTATTTGTTATTTCCTTCTTTCTGCTTCCTTTGTGAGTAGTTTATTGTTCTTTTACTCACTCCTCCATGTGTGCAGTTAAGATTTTGATTTTAGCTTTTACTTCTTTTTAATATAATCAATTATGGCTATGGTTTTCCCTCTCAGAATTGCTTTATCTGCATCCCATAAGTTTTGATTTGTTTGTTCTCATTTTCATTTGTTTTTAGGTAGTAACTGAATTCTTTTACAATTTCCTCCTGACCCATTGATTGGTTGAGTGTGTTGTTTAACTTCCATATCTTTGTGCCTATTCTGGTTCTTTGTCCCTTATTAATTTCCAGTTTCTTTCCATTATGATCAGAGAAATTATTAGTAGAATTTCAATCTTTCTAAATTCAATACAGGATCATTCTGTCCTGTAGAATGATCCCTGTATGTACTTAAGAAGAATGTACATCCTCCTGTATTTAGGTGTAATGCTCTGAATATATATATTAGATCTAGATACTCTAACTTACTATTCCAGGTATTGGTTTCCTTATTAACCCTCGATTGAGGTATTCTGTCTAAAGTTAATAATGGTTTATTGAAGTCTCCCAATATGATTGTATAGGCTTCTTTTTCTCCCCTTAGTTTTTCCATTGTTTGCCTCATTTATTTTGGAGAATACTGGTTAACTGAATAAATATTTATGATTGTTTTTTTTTCTTTTTGAGATATTATCACTTTTATCAAAATATAATGTCCTTCTTTGTCTCTTACAACAGTTTTGCATTTAATGTCTATATTGTCTGATATTAGTATAGCTACTCCGGCCCTTGTTTGGTTATTGTTTGCATGTAAAATTGTTTTCCAACCATTCACTTGCAACCTCCTTGTGCCCTTGGGTCTAAGGTGAGTTTCTTATAGACAACATATAGATGGGTCATATTTCTGTTAGCCTGATTTGGCAAAATAACCCCCTGTGACTCTGGTCAGCACCGGCAGGTCTCTCTGGACTCAATAACAGATGGCCCAAAACCCACACACACATCCCTAATCCAACAGGATGTACTAATCTAAAAACTAACCATGAGAATATCACAAGATTATCAAATGTTCAGTTTGACATTCCAACATGTCCATCTCTCCCTCTCCAAGAACTCTTCCCAGAAAGGCAAAAGTCAGTAATCTTCCAACCCACATATGTGCACCATGTCTTTGTGCCCTTTTTGTAAACCCACCCAATTACACCAGCTCAAAAGAAGCAATCTCAAACCTGGACAGGTAGGATGAATTCTCACTTCAGGTCCCCATCATGCCTGTGATCAAATAATCTTCTCTGCTTGAATTTTGGTCTGTGTCCAAGCCTCATCTGATTGGGACTAACATATTCGTGCCAAACATGGGAGACTACATTGAAGCACGCCAAGTCCGTAGCAAACCTCCACCTTGCCACTGCAGCTTTTTCATCCAACACCAGACAGAATCGTCTTTGGGTGAGTCTCAGAACCTCTCCAGAGGATCCTGTCTATTCTTCCTCTGCCCAGAAATCCTGTGGAAATCCTTGTGAGTGATTCTCCTCAACATTAGGGAACTGTCCCCACCAACTGACCTTCTTGGCTCCAGGGATGCCTGACTCTGAGATCAGTCACTGGCTTTTACTGGCCTTCACCTGACCCTCTTGGCTTCAGGGATGCCTGGATCCAGTTCTGGCTACTGGCCTTTTGGCCCCTAACCAGTCTGGAACTGAAAGATTCAAGGGTGCTTTCTTCTTTCCTTCCACACCACTTACCTGAAAGATCTCTGAACTCACCCACACCCCACCAACCATGGTAAACTCCCAATCACTTTCTCCAAAAGAAACCCCTTTGGGGTGTCTCCTCCATAACTTTAAAACCTTCTATCCAGGAGAAGAAATCAAACTAAAATGAAGCATTCTTTACTTTACTACTATTTGGCCTCAATATAACTTATACAACAAAAGACAGTGGCCTGAACATGGCACTTTTGACATCCAAGTTCTCCAAAACCCCAGAAACTTTATCCAATGCATTGACAAGGAGTCTGAGGTTCCCTACATTCAGGCTTTCCTTTCCCTTCATAACCATCCCTCCCTCTGCCAATCATATACTACCTATCAAATCCTCTTTCTCCACAATAGACTCCCTTTCTGCACAGAGGAAACCCTTCTTATGACTTCAATTCCTCTGATTACACCCCTTCTCCACCACTGTATGCCTCATCAGCACTCCTTAAACCCACTCCATCCTCCTCCCATTCCCTACACCTCCCTTGTCCCCACCTACCACCCACTCTCAAGTCCAAGTCCCTGATCTCAAGTCTCCCTCTCCAGCTCCTGTCCTCTGTCTACAGGAAATGACCCAGACAAAAAGCATTATGTGTGTTCACATTCCCTTCTCCCTCTATGGTCTCTCCCAAATAAAGCACCTCCTTGGGTCTATTTCTCTAATCCTTCTCATTTTATCAAAAATTTCAATACCCAGCTATTCCTAATAAACTTACTTGAAAAAACTACAATTGCTCGCCTCTTACAAGTAAGCTTTTTAGCTGACTCCTAAGTCTGTCTAAGTGTACTCCTACAAAGCAATATCTATCTAAAAGCAAATATCTATTTAAACTCTTAAATTAAAGCTAAACTGCATTTATAGTGCTCAAATATTCCTAACTGGTTGCTAATTACTAGTAAAAGTGTTTCCAAAAAACAAGCTTTCATATTACAAGCAACACTGATTCCAGAAAAAAAAAAATCTTAAAAGCAGTAAAATAAAAGATATAAAGTAATGAACAACCTAAAAATAGCCATACCAAAGGAGTAAGAATTATGAGTCAAGTTAATGAGCTTTATGTTTCTGTCAGTGTGTTGTGAACTCTTTTTGTGTTTGTCTATTCAGTGTATATTTTGATACCTCCAGATGGTATTACTAAATTGATAAATGAAAATTCTTAAAAGAGTTCTATTCAAATGTCCAAAAAATTAAATAAGCACTTATATTAATGAATAAGTATGGATGCTGATAAGACAAATTAGCATTATGAGTTTTAAATCTTAAAATGATGAAAATTGTAAGTTTTGACTAATGATATAACCACAAATCTCTTTTTGAAAAAAAATTGCCTACATTGAAATGAATAGTTTATTTTTCTTCACAGAATGAAATGAAGGATGTGAGACTTAAATGGATATTGAAAGAAGTAAAAAGTTTGTAGAAGTGTTGACTAAATTTTGACAAGTATGTTCAAGGAAGTGTATTTTGTCCTAAGATAAGATAGCTTGTTGTCAAAAATCAGAATGGAAGTATGGAGGACAAAACTTGAATGCATATGGCAAGTTGTAGAAGGTATTGTGGTAGCACTAAGTAAGGGAATGTGTTCTGTGAAGGTGAAATTTGTCTTGAGATGAAGTAACTATAGTCTATGTGAGTATGGATAGTTATAAGAAGTTTACACAAGCATTGTTTAAACTGAAATATTTAAATGGCTAATTACAGGACATCATTATTAAACAGAAACTGAATTGATGTTAATAACAGAAAGTAACTTCATAACAAAAAAGCCTGTCAGAAACCACCTCAATCTGCATATTAGAGCAGTGGTAGGGAGAAAATAATTTTGATTCCACAGGGAATCTTAAGTTTTCCTAAAATAATGAAAATAGTAATTTTCCTGTACTGCTAAAATAAAGTACCTGCTAATTAATGTAATCATGGTAATTATATGTTGTAAGAAATTTGCTTTGAGACAGTTCCCAAAATCGTTTTAGTAACTTATGTGTGAAGGGTGTATAGAATGTGTTTTTATTATTAAGGAAAAAGACAGTGATTTTGTCCTAAAATAAAATGGCTGGTTATTAAGAAAAATTAAAATATAAAACAAAATCTGAATGAACACAGAATGTGAAGAAGGCTTATGAAAAAGATTTTTTTTGTAGTTCAAGTTGAGTAAAATTTATTGGGTCTATCTATAATTTTTTTTTCTTTCTTTAAAACAATTTATTGAAGTACATCATTCATACATGAACATACATAAACTGTAAGTGTTCATAAACATTGTCATCTTATAAAACAAATATGTATAACATCATACAGGGCTCCCACACACCAACCCCCACAAACATCTTCCATTGTTGTGAAACATTTGTTAACAAATCATGAAAGAGCATCGTCAAAGTATTTCTACTAACTGTAGTCCAAATCTTCCTCCCCTATACATTTTTTTTTAAGGATTTATGAAGACAGGAGGAGAAGGATGAGAAGAGAGGGCAGAAAACGGACACAGAGAGTTGCCCAGCAAGTGGCCACAGAAACAGCAAAAATGGGGCGGGGGCATAAAAATGGATATAATTATAATAAAACTGTTAAGCAATGTTAGCCCCAGATACAAAGCTACAATATCCTGTGCCTTTTGAGATTTCTTTACATCTCTGGAAATAAATGAGGGTATTCCTTTAATGTCCCTAACTTCTGAAGACAAATGTAATTAATTTGGTTCTATCCCCAGGGTTTTTCCTTACTCAACTCAAGAAGGATCACTTTAAATTTAAGAGAAGCATAGGCCAGTAATCCATGATTCTTAGTCTACTCTCTCTGGGGGAGGTTGTGTATAAGATCATGAACTGCTGCTGAATGAACCTGGCTAAGATAAAACATTCCTTGGTTTTCACCCATTTTGAGATCTACTTTGCTTTGCAACCCTAGTCAGATGTCTTCATTTCTGTAAGTATTAGCTTTCTCATTTTTAAAGTAGTGATAATAGGTCTCCTTTGAAGCTCAGAAGAGGTAACCTGAGTAAGGTGGACAGAGTAACAGTGTAATGGGCATTTGCTCTTAGTTTATCCTCTGGAAACTCATAAGAAGAGATAGAGAGGAGGGGACTCCACAAAATCATCTTTTTCCCAGCTGCTGGAATTTTGTGTATCCCATCTGCTGAAGGATTAAAGAAACATTGGGGTTTGAAATCTGCTAAGTAAGAAGAAGCACAATGTTGAAGAGGAGGGTCACTGTGTCACCTCTGCAGTAGCTTATTTTATTTTATTTTTAAATATGCTTTAGATTACATAAATGTTACATTGAAAATATAGTGGATATCCATATTCCCCACACTATTCCCCATTAACAATATCTTTCATTAATGTAGAAATTCATGATGGTAATCAGAGATACAGTTGAGCATGCCTGAGGCCGTAATATTGTAACAGTCATTCTAGCAAGTGAACAAAATCCTGAGGTTTAGAGTGAGGCCTACTGGGCAGAAATCCTCACTCTACCTTGCATCTACAGTATTGCCTGGGCTAACTCTTTGGGCTCGCTAAAAGTCTGATCCTTCCAAGTAATGGGAATACCATGGATGTTTTTTGTTCTTTTTTTGTTTTGTTTTGTTTTTACTGGAGATTAGAATTTTTTTGTTTATTTATTAATTTTTTTTTATTTTAAAAGATGCTTAGATTACATAAATGTTACACAAAAATTACAGGGATTCCCATTTTCCCTACCTCCCAAACCTCCCATAACCTCGCACATAAACATCTTCCATTAGTGTGGCATATCACCTGCAATGGATATACACATCCTGGGGCTTTGCCACTAAACATGAACCATAGTTCACATTGTAGACCCCACTCTCTCCCACACAGTTCTGCATGTTATATGTTGATGTAAAATGGGCTATATCTGTCATTGTAATGTCACTAAGGATAATTCCCATGTCCCAAAAAAGCCCCTGTATTACGACTGCTTTTTCCTCTCCCTGCTCCAAAAGCATCCAGTGGCCAATGGCTCCACCTTAATCTTGTAATTTTTTCCACTGCTTGAATCACAATATGTCTACAACAGAATACCAGTAAGTCCACTCTAGTCCATAGATCTTCTCCCAATCCTGAGGAGTCTGGGATGGTGATGTCCACTCTACCGCCAAGTGAGAGGGGGCTTATATCCCTTAGATAAGATGGATGGGATTATTCTGCCTGCAGCTGCAGACTCTCTCCATTTACTGGGATGGCCATTGTCCATCATCTCTCCTCACCAGGTGACTTGGGTGAGTCCATTGAGCTGTAGAGTAGGATTAGAAGCTCCACCAAGATTCCAGGCACAGCTGGCACATGGACAGGCCAAAGTCTCCAGTCTCTGGAAGTACACCTACAAACTCCAGCACCAAGTATAGGTTTGAATAGAAGGGACTGATGAGCCATGTGCAAGGAGGACTTATTTGAGTCCAACTCTGTCACTCTCAGGAGCACAGAATTCCAAAGTAGACCCCACTGATCATCAATCTCTGGAGCTATCCCCCCTTATATAAGACCTGGGTGTCTCCAGAGCCCTCAGGAGCCCCTCTGTGTGGGGTGATATCCACTTTGGTGTTCCATGAGATCCTACTGAGGTGTGCATAAGCTTTACCTCTGGGATGACCTCCCGACTCTCTTTGAAGTCTCTTAGACACATGAACTCATTTGTCTTTACCCTTTCCCCCTTTTATTCAAGGTCTTTTCCCAGTCATATTGCCGGTTGGTACTTGTAATTAATCCCTTGTTGCCAGGGAGACTCATCCCGGGGAGTTATGTCCCACGCTATAGGGAAGATAATGCATTCATATGCTGAGTTTGGCTTAGAGAGAGGCCACATTTGAGCAACAAGGAGGCTCTCAGGTGGCAGCCCCTAGGCACCACATAACAGTAGGCTAAGTTTCAATTACAAAAGCAAAGACTCGTAAGGATAGTCATCAATAACAAGAACCCATTAGTGGACGATCCTCCTTTGCCAGACACTGCCGCTGCACTCGTGGGACTTGCTGCTCCCTTGGAGAACATGGCAGAGCTCTCCAGGGTGGGAATTCAGTATTCTCTCCTTTATTGAGTGATTCTCCACCCACTGTGACCATGTTCCACCCCTTGATCATTTGAACAATTTTATATATCTATCTTGTATATTCAGGTGAACTTCCTCCCATGAAACCCCCATCCTATTTACCCCCCACCAATGAGCCTCTCCTGCCCTCACTGTAACCCCTCTGTGATCCAACCCTTCCTTGAAGATAAGGCCCATATAATAGCCTTATACAATTAATAGGAAAATGAAATAATAATGTTTAAATATAAGAGATAAAATACATGGAAACTTTAAAACAACACTAAAAATTAAATTAAATTAAAGGATTAAGATATTCAAAAAATGGGAAAAAAAGTAAAAAAAATTTTTTTTTAACATTTTTCCTTTTATCACTGCATTATTGGGTGTCCACTTTGTACTGTGGCACCTGCCCCCTCTCACTCCCCAGTGTTTCCCAAATTTTCATTTAAGTTTCAAAGAAGTTTTAGGTCATAACAAAGTCACACACAGAATACTAGAGACTCTCATATACCCAACCTCTTCCCCCTTTCCTCACCCCATATTAAAACCTTTTTTATGTGGATGGTAGCATTGTTATAACTGTTATAGAGATAGTGAAATATAGCTACTAAACTTTGTCAATGGTTTACAATATAGTTTACAATTTAGATGGTCCAGTTTAATAATTTTTGATGATATTTACCATGTCCTGTGTCCTCACTGTAAGGTAATGAAAAACTTTTCCCCTGACCGCTAAATACCCCCTGTTTGATCTTTTCTGTTCCTTCCTCCCCATCTCCCTGGGGCACATGACACCCCCCTGTCTTGACTCATTGGATGACAAGATTCATAGTTACATGCATCAAAAGGTCTTGACACACTGATTGTCTTCCCTGATTAGGATCCACCCTTGCTCATAAGAGATACCCACCTGTCTGTCTCTGGGTGAATTGGTCTTGCCAAAGATGGGGGTCCATCTCCTTCCCCCTCACCATGTGGGTAACCACTCCTTGACACAACACATTATGACAGGGTGAACACTCACACACTCCCCAGAAGCCTATTCCAGATGCACCCCATCCTGAATGCCCCCCCCAACCTACACCCTAAGCCATTGATACTACCTTGTAATATTGCCATAAGAGCATTCCCATTCCTGTATTTTCAAGCTCATACCCACAAATCCCGTGTTCACCTGGTCTCTCTCCCATATCTCCCCCAATATCCTGGGTATTCTAACCCACCCTTCCTAATCTACCCACCTGTTAACCCTGCACAACCAAGCACAGTAATATCACTAAGCTTTAATATCAAATAGTATACTGATGCAAAGTTAAATTTTGTTCTTTCTCTGTTAAAATAACAAAATTCCCCAAATCAGTGGTCTGTTCCAGCAAAAGTTTATAAAAAGTTTTTCTCATGACTAATCAGTATGCAAAAGAAAAATATCTCTTTCAAGAAAATAGCTTCTTATACTTTAACCTTATCATTTCCTTAGCTGTTTAAGAAAAATAAATCTTATCACTTTTAAAAGAACATAATGTTCAAATGTGTCTTCTCAGAGTCAAATTCTGAAAAATATTTTTCACCTTTAGAAAAAAGTGAAATAATAGAATAGTTGAGTTCATTTGATATATTATAAGTTGAATGGAAAATGTTTAGAAGTGATATGAAATTAAAAGAGATTCTTTAACCCTCTGTTAATCAAAGCTGTTTCAGTACAATGTTCATATGAATACTTTAAAAGTACATAAAATTCCTTAAAATCTAAAAATGTTTTGACATCATATTAGATAAAGTATAATGTTAAACATGGTTTCAACTATTTTTTAAATTGATAATTTTCACAGAAACAGCCTCTCTGCCTGAAAATCAAAGGAAGATGCTTTAACTCATATTTGTCTGATTCACATTGAAGGCTGCCACTTACTGATATAACACCACTGCCATTTGCAGCAACCCTACATATTGTTGATTTACTACAAAAAATTAATATCCAGTTAGTACCTCTTTAGGCACATCAAGCCAGCCTGCATTCACTTTCATGTGAAAAACCCACTCATGGATTTTGCAGTGCTTCCACAAGGTTATGTGCATAGTTCAATCATCTGTCCTGGCCTGTGACAAAAGATCTGGCTGTATGGAAAAAACCTGTGTCTGTAACCCTATTTGGTTATATTGATGATATTATGTTAATCATTAATTCTTTTTTTTTTTCAGAATTAAAAGAAGATTCTGAGACAATGGTATCTTACCTTAAGAGCCTGCAAAGGGCAAACAATTGGAATAAGCTGCAAAGCCCTTGCTGCTCTGTCAAACTCTTAGGTGTTGTTAAAGAATAATGTTTTCCCACACCACAAACTCCAAAACAATTAATGGCCTTTCTGGGATTGTTGGGGTACTGAAAACCCTTCAATACTCATTTAGCTCAGATATTAAAATTATTATATGTGTTAATCAGAAAAGGTTGTGCATGGAAATGAAAAAAAAAAAAAAACCAATGGGCTGCTTTTAAAAAGTAAAGAGGATGAAATGGTAAGGTGGGTGGATCTTAACCTGTAAATTAGATGTAGCCAGTACCAATATTGGCTTTAGGTGGAGTTTGTGGCACAGGTAACATTCTAAACAAATCCCCCTTGGGTTTTAGTCACAACTGTGGGAAGGAGCCAAAGTACCATTTAGCCCTTTAGGAAAGCAACTCTGTGTAGCATACCACACCCTGTTGCAAGTAAACAGTTAACGCATTAGTGTATGGTCACTCTGAAAACTGCCAGCCCTATTCAGAAGTGGATTGCAGATACTAGAAACAAGGCAAGAACAATGAACTGTCATGAACCACCCTCTGCTAAAAAGAGATCTGTGGAAAAGCATCTGAAATGCCTGCCAGCAGCAACAGCTAAATGTCTGTCATGTTCCTGCCTGCTCCTCTAACACCCTTCTCAGAACTGACAAAGCATATACCCTTCTGAAGATCATACCATTGAAACCCAATAAACAGCAGAGTAGCTCTACAAGAGAAAAAAACATTGTGACTACTGAACCCTGTGGCAGCACCTGTTGCTCACCAGCAGCTCATGAGCATCACCCACGAGTGTCCATCATGCTCACTCTGATGACTGCAACATCAGTCCCCTCGTGCTCTCAGAAGGGGCAAGGTATGCTATCACTACTGCAAACACTGCAATGAAACTCTTAAAATGAAGGAACTCTATTTACCAGTCACCTCGTGCAGTCTTAAACTATGAACCAGAATATTGTTTGAACTTTGTATTTAAAAGCATGAATTGCTTTTTAATGAAACAAGTAAAAGGAAATAAGGGATCCTTACAAAAATGGACTAAGTTTAATTCAGCACTGTAAACTATAGACACAGCTCCTGTTAAAATGCTAACAACAAGACCAAGACAGGCAATAAAGTTACAAGTTAAAGTGCCAACCAACCCACAGGCCAAAAAGGGGAAGTAAAAACAATTTGTTGTTGCCTATGCCTCAAACTACACAAACTGGGAGAAAATAAAACCATTTTAACTGTAGGCCTATACAGCCCTACTGGTTAGGAATCTTTAATCTGTGAAAAGTAAAAAATCAGGGGGTTTTCATGAGTGGCGTTGCGGCAACAGATGTAGGCCATTTTGCATCAGCATATACCATGCAGAACTGTCTGGGATAGAGGGTGGTCTATGATGTGAAATGTGGTCTATGCTTGGTGGCAAAGCCCCAGGTTGTGTATATCCATTGCGAGTTATGCGCCACACTGATGAAGGATGTTGGTGTGGGATGTTGTGGGAGGTGTGGAAGGTGGGGAACATGGGAGTCCCTGTAATTTCTGAGTAATAATTAGGTAATCTAAGCACTTTAAAAAAATTTAAAAAAAATATATATATATAACATTTATGTAAGCAAATGCACATATATGCATAGGTATTTATATGTCATTTTACAAATATTGGTATGTATTGTGAAAAATTTTGATTTTTACCAAGAATAAAAACAAAAAAAACAAAAAAATCCCCACAATTGTATGTTATGAAAACACAATTAGTAATCTGAAGTCTCCTATTCCCACTAAAACTACATGTGGGTAAGCCTACCAAATTCCGTAATTTCACTGTCAATCATTAATGTTCAATGTTGAGTATATAATCTTATTATTCCTTCTCCTCAGACTCTTGGAAGTGATAACCTCACAGCCAATCATGAATTTCATGGTTAATTCCTATCTTTACCACAATTATAACTCTTATTCTCCACATATCATCAGGTCCATACATATTCCATGCAATAGCTCAGTTTATCCAAACAGCCACCTGAAGAGTCACCCAGGATCATGTATATCTTCTCCTGCTGCAAAAAATAAAGGCCAGCTGCCAAGCCAAAGGCCACAATATCTCAATGGTGAAAGGGCGACAGTAACTGAATCCTACAATGTTCCATAACAGCAGGAAGCAGCCAGATGATTGACGCCCACCTTCCCACTCTCCATCTCCACCCCACCATTTCAAAAAAAGTTGGGAATGCTGACCCCATTTCACAAAATGAGCCCCCATGACCCTGGTCAGCACCAGCAGGTTTCCTCTGCCTGAATAATAGATGGCCCAAAACCTCCACCCCATCTCTATTAAAACAGGGTGTACCAATTTCAAAACCAGGCATGAGACTATCACAAGATTATCAAATGTCCTGTTTGGCATTCCAACACATCCATCTCCCCCTCCCCAAGACCTTCTCCCAAAAGGGATAATCTCAGTAAACTTCCATCCCATACCTGTGCATCACATTTATGTGCCCTTTCTGTAAACCCATCCAGTTACACCAGCTCAAAAGAAGCAATCCCAAACCTGGGCAGGCAGGTTGGAAGCTCACTTCAGGTCCCCACCATGCCGGTGATCTAATAAACTTCTATGCTTAAATTTTGTTCTGTCCCTGAGCCTCATTGAACCAGGACTAACAATTTCCTAATCCATTCTGCCAATCTGTGACTTTTGATTGAAGAGTTTAATCCATTAACATTCAGTGTTTTTACTGTGAAGACATTACCTACATTTGTCATATTTTCTTTAGGTTTATAGGTAATATTTTGTTTTTATTTCTCTTCTAATCTTTTTAGTTACTCTTATTAATAATATTTTCTACACTCTCTTCTGACCCTCTCTCTCCTGTTTTTTTCCTTTAATCTTGCACAACTCCCTTTAGTATTTCTTGTAGGGAAGGATTATTGTTGAAAAACTCTCTCAGTTTCTGTTTATCTGTGAATATTTTGAACTCTCTTTCATTTTTGAATATGAGCTTTCCTGGGTACAGAATTTTTGACTGACAGGTTTTTTTTTCTTTTAGCACTTTAACTACGTCATACCACTTCTTTATCTACAGCATGGTTTCAGATGAGAAATCAGTGTTTAATCTAATAGAACTTCCCTTTAGTGTGAAGGAACACTTTCTCTTGCTGCTTTCAGAAGTCTTTCATTTTCTTAGGCATTTGACAATCTGAGAAGTATGTATCTCTTGGTAGGCTCTGTTAGGATTTGTACTATTTGGGATGTGCTGCATTTCCAGGACACGTACATCCATGTCCTTCATGAGAATTGGTCAATTTTGGGCTATTATTATTCAAGATCTTGTAGTAGGCAGTGGTTTCGTAAACCTTATACCCAAATAATGAGCAATGAAAGAAAAAATATAAAAATGGGATATCTTCAAACTTAAACACTTTTGGGCTTCAAAGGATATTGTCAAGAAAGGGAAAAGTCAGCTAACATAATGGGAGAAAATATTTGGAAACCACATATCCAACAAGTGTTTGATATCCATGATATATAAAAAGAGCATGCAACCCACCAATAAAAAGGTAAGCAACTCCATTTAAAAATGTTTCAAAGACTTGAATAGACATTTCTCCAAACAGTAAACACAGATGGCCAAAAAGTACATAAAGAAATGTTCAACATCATTACCTATTAGGGAAGTGTGGATCAAAATTACACTGAGATATCATTTCACTCTTTATAAAATGACCAATATTACAAAAACAGAAAACTATAAGGGTTGGAGAGGATGTGAAGAAATAGAAACACTCCTTCACTGTTTTTGGGAATATAGAATGGTACAGCCTCTTTGGAAGAGAGGTTGGCAGTTCCTCAGGAAACTAAATATAGAACTGTCATATGATCCTTCAATGCCATTACTAAGAATGTATTCAGAAGAATGAAAAGCAAGGATGTGAACTGACATTTGTACACCAATGTTCATAATAACACTCTTCACAATTATTGAAATAATGAAACAACCCAAGTGTCCATGAACCAATGAGTGGATAAACAAAATGTGGTATATATGCACAATATAATAGTGTTCAGCTGAAAGAGGAAATGAAATCAGGCTGCATATGACATCGTGGTTGAGTTTTGAAGACATTAGGTGGAGTGAAATAAGTCAGAAAGAAAAGGACAAATATTGTAGGGCCTTACTGATATGAACCTAAATGAAGAATAAACTCACAGAGGTAAACTCTTGAGTATAGGTTACTAAGAGATGACCTGTGGAGTGAGAATGGGAGCTGATGCTTAATGTATGTAAAATTTTCACTAAGGTTTATTGTAAATATGTGGAAATGAATAGAGTGCATGGTAATACATTATACTGAGTATATCTAACACTCCTGATTTATAAATGTGATTGTGGTTGAAAAGGATAGTTTGTGGATGTAATATTTCTATTGAAAGGGTGTTAGAGAATAATATAGGGACTGTATAACTGTGATTTTGGTGGTGGATGAAGCTTTTGGTTTATAGTACAAGTATAAGAATGTTCTTCCTTTACAACGTGTTTAGTATGTGGTTATACATGGGAAAATTTTAACTAATGTAACTTCTGGATTATAGTTAGCAGAAATATTATAATAATTTTGCAGCACTGGCAAAGAATATATTATATCAATTCTAAGAGATAAAAATTGTGGGATATAAGGAGGTATGGAATTTTTCCTTTTGAAGTAATGAAAATGTTATTGTTTATGCATGCTCATGTATGAATGATAAAATTAAAATAAAAAAGAAAGTACTTTCTACAAAAATATTAATTAATATATTAGCAGGAAACAGATTTTTTTTCAAATGATGATTTACTCGAAATTCCAGCAGCAAATTGGATTGCAGTTTTTGGGCAGAAAATTAAACATCGCACAAAATTATTTAGAGTCAATCCAAAGTCTGTTATTCTAAAGTCCAATTCATTGGGAATCACTGTCTATGATTGTAGGGGTCATGTCTATTTCTACCTTTATATGAAAAATACAATTGGAAAAGGGCTGAAGGATTTGAAGGATAAGGAAGGAGGAAAAAAGGAAGAAAAGAAAGTTGAACAACAACACTGATAAGGAGATTTTAGAAGTTATATACCTATAGATTATAAATAATTTGGACTCTTCCATATTTTTGCAAAATGGCTAAGTTCAAAACTGAAAGAAAAATAATAACATATGTGTCAGGAACATAGACTGAATCATATAATCTTCACAATTTGAGATATTTTCTAAGTTGATAATTGATAATAATAATAATGACAGAAGCATGACATAATTGTATTGGGAGTACTTGTTACCCATTGTAATTACAAGGATATAAAAGTCAATATAATCATAAGGCATAGTTGGGTAAACTGAACTGGCTTCTGACAGCAAAACTAACTTCCTCATGATTTTACCCAGATCAGACTCTTCCACTTTAATTCAGTATTCAAAGGATCAATATCTGGTTATAATCCTTGTGTAGCTCTCCAGGGAGACACATCAAAGTATATGAAAGTATCTATTCAGGTAGATTCAGTATCTAATTGAATAACTTGTATTTATTGATGCCTCATATAAATATTTTTGTAAAGAATTAGCTATTGAATAGCATTTTTAAATGGTTGAAAATATGTGCTCTTTTCATCTGTAATATAAGGGGCATATGTCTAATGGTTTCATGATGTTTAGAAATCTTATGAGTAATATACCATGACCAGGTAATTATAAATATCCATTGATGATAGTGTTGTAGGTGTTACCTAAGTTGCTCTCCTCCCCAAACACGACCTTCTTTATGTTCCTCTTCAGGAAATAAAAGCAATTTACCCTGCTATTTAAATCTCTTACTATACTTAGGCAAAATAATTTTCCTTAAATTTAAGACTTCTATCTGTTTTACTTCATCACCTCTTTCTTTTTCCCTTCCCTTTGATTCTTCCTCCTCCCTTCCATTCCTTCTATCTCTTCTTCTTCCTTTTCTCTTTCTCATGTCTCTATTATTCTAATTGATATGACTACGTTCATGCATCACCCGGGACTGCTTATGATGTCCAAAGTTTGTGCAAGTTAATCTAGTTCTCATAGTTCCTATCAAGTTGTTTTGTGGATTCAAATCACCTGTCATTTGATTACATTTATGGCTGATTATAAGCCAGAAAGTAGATTGTCTTTAGCAATGTGAGAAGTCTTATTAAATCATTTAATGTCCTAAAATCACGAACTGATGGTTTCAGCAGTTCCAAAGAAGAATTTCGCTGCTTCAATCATCCTGCTTCTCATGGGGAATTCATCAAAACCTTCATTGGAGTTCCCAACTTGCAGCCTGCCTTACAGCATATTTACACAAACACATGTACATACATCTTGTTTTTGTTTCTCTAGAAAAACCTAATACACTGATTTTGATTTCACTTTCAATACCCACTTGATGAATATTTCTGATAAACACTTGACCACTTTGAAAGTTAAAACATATTTTTAAATATGTGTTTACCCCCCAAAAAATTCCAATGACATAAAGGAAAGAGGTTTTTCCAGTTTACCCCAGACTCTTGTTTCATTGATATTCTCAATATTTTTTGTTACTCTGCAAAGATAATAGAACAAGATAAATAATTTTATGATGAAATATCAATAAATGATTACAAATTTTCACTTGGAAAATGAATGCACCCTCTGGCAAGAGGGAATGGGCTTTGATTGACTTTCCTCTAATGCACAAGTTAAACCAAATAAACTTGGATTAATTACTCACCAGGGTATTCCTTGTGGGATATGTGGAAACACTACTTTTTGGACCAAGCCCTCTGATTTAGTCAGCCAAAGGGGTGCTAATGTGAAATACCAAAAATGGGTTGGTCTTTATAAAGGGTATTTATTTGGGGTAGAAGTCCACAGATACCAGGCCATAGAGTGCTAAGTTTCTTCTCTCACCAAAGTCCATTGCCACATGTTGGTGCAAGACAGCTGCCAACGTTTGCCAGGAATGAGGCTTCTTGGGTTCCTTTCTTCCCAGGACTGCGTTTCTCTCCGGGCTTAGCTCCTGTTTCCTCCAGAAGGTCAGCTGTAGGCAATCAGGCAAATGGCTCGCTTCTCTTCTCCTGGGGCATTCTTTCCAACATCAAAGCTGCTTCTCAAAGACTGCTTCTCAAAACTGTTCTTGCCATGCCTTTTATATTTGATTCCCCACCCACCAGGGGTGGGGCTCAATGCCCTAATCATAACCTAATCATGCCCAGATTAACAGATCAGTTTTTAAGCATGATCCAATTATATTTTTGCAATTCATAATTACATCAAATTGGCCAACGGTTACACCCTCTAACACCATACCAAAGTATTTAAGAAATCTTGTCATTTCACTCCTGCATTACTAAAACTTGGACTCAGCTGCGCTGAGGTAAGTTCATTTAAAAGTTTGCCATGCTGTGTGCTTATCTGCTAATGACTGAAATAATATTCTCTTCCAGATTTGAAAGTATAAATGAAGACATTCATTTTCTGGCAACTTGACTATTGGAAATGGATAAGTTTCTTGCAACATGGGAAGCTAAGAAGAACTAGTCATGAAAGGATTTAATTAAGTAAAAGGGAAATGCAAGAGCTAATGCTTGCAAAAGTATGCTTAGTATCCATTATGAGGAATTTTCAGATGTTAATGGGTAGGTAACAAATATGTGAATTATTAAGGAAGAAACATGGATTATTTTCTGGTTATTTCTTAAGTATATGTTGCTTTCTTTGTATGTTGCCAGATGTGTGCACAGGTTTTTGCCTGCTTTAGTGTAGGTGAAAATATTGATTTTTTTCTTTAATATTTCTGATTATTTTAAGAACTTTCTCCTTTTCTTACTCCATAGTCATTCATAGGCTTACATATGCTCACAGTGTTCATCCATATCAAACTATTTTTTAATAGACAGATAATATTCCTTAATGAAATCCTCTGAACATGTTGCTAACATGGGTGTATGAAAGCTCATTGGGTTGCTTAATTGGAGCAGAATGGTGTTACATCTGCATGTTGGATACTTAGTTTGTATAGCATAATAGTCAACATGTTTGTATGGAGATGTATGTCTTGGCTTCTCAACACCCACTCTGTTACTACTAGTCTTGTGTAGTAGCTGCTCCCCTCTAGCCTCAATTTCCTCCTCTACAGCATTATTGGGTTGGCCTAAATGATTGCCTTGCCCCATTCTTTCATTTCTCTTTGTCACCACATCAAGTACCTGCCCAGAAAGCTATATCTATCCTTCTGGCAGCTGGGAGTTTAGAATTTAAAAACTCTACTTAATATAGCAGGAACTCAGCTGTGCTTATTTTAACAGTGATAGTATCCTTGAAAATATTTTTGGGATAAATTGGCACTTAGAATTTAAATCTAGACAATTCCAACAACACTAATTCCAGGCACAGTAGGTGCTCAATAGATTTTACCTAAATTCCATGAAAGCACTAGTTTTTAAAGTAAGGAAAGGCTATTCAGTTTTTGTTTTTTTTATGTTTAATTTTCCACATTGAAAATTTTGAGATTGACTCCAGGGTGGCAGGAAGTAAAGGATTCCTTTCCAATGCAATAATAAATCAGTTATCATTTGGATGAATAGAACAGGTAAAGTGTATATCTACAGAAATAGATGACAATGAAAATTAGAGATAGGGTGAAGGAAAAGAGACAAATTTGCATTAGTGCATACTAAGTTGTCATATGTAGAAGAGAAAAAAATCTAACTATTCAGAACCAGAAGCAATGGCTAAGTTTTGCTAGTTTTAAAAGTAGAAAAAAAATTATATTATGTTGAGGGAAAGAACACAGCCAAAAAGGGCAAATATTGTGTGGTCTCAATAATATGAATTAAGTAAGATGAGTAAACTCATGGAGGTAAACTCTAGAGATTTAGCTGACTAGGAGATAGAGTGTCAGAGTAGAGAGGAAGCTGATGCTGAGTGTATGTGGAAATGAATAGAGTGGATGGTAACATTACAGCAAGTATAACTAAAAGTGCTGATTTATAAACGTGATAGTGGCTGAAACAGGTATTGTAGGGATATAAATGTCAATTGAAAGGAAGCTAGAGATAATCTTGGGACTGTATAAAATAGTGAATTCAGAATTGGATGAAGATATGTTTAATAGTACAAATTCAAGAATGTCTTT